>JBBIGC010000013.1:16571457-16586981 GCA_037576955.1 Lepidarchus adonis | reverse complement strand
CCCCCCCCCCCCCCCACACACCACCACCAACCTGACACACGACTTCCTCTTGAGAAATAATTACTATTCATTAAAGCTGGTTGTCAGATTGTCTGTCCCCTTCTCTTCTTCTCCCTTCCTCCTTCCCTCTCTGATGTCCTTCAGCACTCCCGGTACCTGTCTTTTCTGTCAGCCTGCAGTCAGCTTATCGATTCGCACATCACTGCTGAAGCAAAGAACGTGTGTACCAATCCCTCCAACACCCCCCCACCCCTCACCCCCACCCCCCCAACAAAGCGAGGTTGATCTTTTTTATTTCCTTAAAAAAGGATCTTCACATGGAGCAAATAAACCAAAAACAGAGCATTTGTTCAATTCCAATAGTCTTTGAACAATGATTTTGTCAGTCTTCCTTCTTTCTTCTGCTTTGTTTAAGTTTGCTCAGCAGGCCTCTCTCTTTTTGTCTCTTCAGACACTGGAGGGAAATGGGAGAGTTTTGTTTGTGCTGCAGTGTGGTGTGAATGAGTTAACGATGTATGGTTGGGCATCTTTTCTTGTCGTTTTAAAGCTGTGTGATTCTACAGGAATTTGTGATATCAATGCGAACAGGTACATAAGGTCACACATAGGAATGGGAAACCTGATACTAAACAGACCATTTTCTACAAAAAAGTTGCAATAAGAATACTGTTAAAATGCTGGACGGATAAACCGTGCAGATTAGAGGAGCAGTACTGGTAAAATCTTAACCATAGTTACTGCATTTTAGTGAGTTTCACAAATCATAATGCAAAATGGTCATTTTGAGTATTACATATTACACTATGTAAAAGAAAAATATGAAAAAAAACTTGAAATTGGCTATAATCAAGATAATATTCCAAATAAAAATAAAGAGAATGTCTGACACATGTCCATTAAAGTATATTTATTTACATACATTGTAGGGGGAAAAGAATTATGTCACCTTTTTAATATTTCATATAAGAACATTTACATCTTTTAAAACACTGAGAGAAAGGGTTTAGATCAAACAATAAAACTATAAACTAAAATGTTTCATCTCATGGCCAGTCTGCCTGTATCAGGTACCTGCATCTTGTACAGTAATACATTTAGAAATGTGTGAAACAAATGTATATCAGCAAAAATCCAGGAAATATCCCATCTGCTTTATAGCATGCTGATACCTCATGCTCTTCTTGAGCTATATTGTCTCTTGTATGAATGAATCCACCAAAGAATATGTACTGTACATTCAACACTTTGGTTCTGGATGTGGAGACCCATTTTTAGAGGCATTTGATTTGATTTCAGTCAATGACAATGCACAGAGTTTGAAGGCATTATAAAAACATGACCCCAGTGTCTGCAAGAATTGACCTCATCAAGGTGTGATGTGACATGATTTATGTATTTAAGTGCCATGTGAACAGCCACAACAAATTTATACAGGTAAGAAAACTAAAAATATATTTAAAGTGGAACAGCAGGGCATCAAGTCAACAAAGGTGGTCTCCAAAAGCCCTAGCTACAGCTCGGGGAGGCCTAGCAGTTAGGACGTTGCTCTTGGGCTCGGAAGGTCACAGGTTCAAGTCCCAGCCCAGGCACCACTAAGGAACTCTTGAGCAATGTACCATCCTGCTGCACTGCTCCATGGGTATGAGGGCATTTTCTCACATTTTTCACAAATGAAAACAAGAAGTCAAATGGCTGCACCCTTCACAAAGAAGTATGTCTGTTTCTGTTGGCAAACCCTTGGCTACTTTTTTCAACATTAACCACCTAAAAGCCTTGAATTTCCAGTGAAAGAAGAGGGCACAGATGCTCTATTGATAAAAAATCATTGAAGTTATCTAGTTCGAGAAATCCTCCTGGTGGACATGCACTCTAGACCAAACTGAGTGAAACTGAATTCTGGGGAAAAGAAACCAAACAAAAAAGCCATAGTTTGAGTCTAAGCTTAATAAAGATGGAATAAAAGCATATCATCACTACTGAAGCCCAGGTGGCACTGCTTAATGGGTCATCAAGACAGCTTCAAGAAGTGCAGGCCCTCATGAGTCCCTTGGGTTTCTGAGTCGTTCCTTAGTCTGTTCTTGGTTCTGTTTGCTATATTTTGACTTTTTGCCTGGATTTTGAGTTGAACTTCTGTTTGCCCCAGTGCCCCTGTTCTAAATGACTCCAGCTTTACTTCAAATTTACTTCAACTTGCACTTGTGTCCAAGTCTCTACACTGTTTTGCAATAAGCTTATGCAACAATTTCATTTCTCACGGGGTACAGCTATACCAGGCTACACTGTCAGATAAAGCTTTTCTGCAGTGCTCAAAACTGACACAAATAAACTGCAAGGTAGTTTTTTCAACTAGTATGACTTGTTTGGAAGCTAAAATGTTTAGCCTAGACACTTCCACATGCTTCAATAAGGACTGATTCAGGTACATGAGTGCATGTGTCGCCGCCTGAATCACCAAGCTCACCTTGCAAGTTTGTTTGTAACAATGTACGCAATCTGCCATGAAATCCTGTTCCTAATAGCTTTCAAGTGAAGAAAAAAGACTGTTGAAATGGGGTGCTATTCTCCAGCCCTATCTTCTCAGAGATCCCAGATGGCCACAACCTCTTTTGTCAGCCTTTGAAAAAAATGGCTGCCACTGGCAGCGTCTCTATTTAGAACTAGGCCAAACTTGAGAGAAGTATTGATGCAAAAAAAAAAAGAAAACATTCAGCAGCCAATTTTGAATTTGAATACAGTATGCAGGAAGTGGGAGGTCCTCTATCATAAGTGAAATATTTACCTTTAGCATGGTAATGGAAATTAGTATTTAAACCTTTTCTACAGATATTCTGCTAGTTAAAATGTACAGCTGTTTGAACTAAGCATGGGGAAAGTAGGTCATATGTGATCTTTTCTTGGCTTCTACAGGAATTGAGATTGTTTGCTTTGATAGTCAATAAATGTGACTTAAGGACCTCTTATATATATATGTGCATTTTTACATTTAATTTGTGTGACAAACCCATATTACATACATTGGCTTTCTTAAATCCAAGACTAACCAAGGCAGTTATGTAGCCACTTGTGTTATGTACAACTATGGCTTAATGAGGCAGGATGCGTTCCTCAGGAGGGTGAGTACATACCGAATCTAAATCTGGCCCAATTTCCTATTTCATAAATCCACTATCTAAATGCACTTGTACCCTTGGTAATACAACCTTCATAAATCATTGAATGTGGGAATATTTACTGTATTTATTCCTCCTCGGGAGAGTGGGTATAGCTTACACAAGGCCCCCATGATTGATTAGCCTTTTTCCTGCATCTCAATGATTAGTGGAAGGGCGAGAGCCGATTCCTACTGTATGTGACGTCAAGGTAAACAATCCGTGTTTACAAACTCCTACATGTTTCACCCTTTTTTTTCAAATCTGCTATGTAGGCTATGTTTTGACAGACCAAGACATGGTGCCAGCCTGTTTTGACAACCTTGTAAATTGTTCCTTCACCTTGAAAGTGTTGGCCTTTCTGTGTTCATCTTATCTCAGCATAAACCTGGTAATTTTGGACATGGATTTGTAATCTGAGCTGACACTGATGGCTAAAAGGGGAATATCTGTTAGTGCTCTGTTTGGGGAAAATCAAAATAGTCATTATTTTTCTGTTGACACAGAACAAAACTGATGCACTGATGTTGCAGAGCGATGTTCTGTCATTTCATACAGGCAAAGAATCCTTCACATAGATGATATTCAGATGATATTATGTATGCTCTGATATGAATGAGATGGGAATTTCAATGCAGAATTACCATAAAAGATCAGTAAAGAGCCTCAAGCTTATTGAATGCCAACAGTGGACAGTTGCTTTGAGTTTTACAGTTACAGGGATGAACTCAAAGGTGTGCTGTTGGTAGATGGATAATTCGAGGAGAAATGGAGTTATATTGAACAAAATCTTCAAACTGAGCTTATTGTATTTGTACAGAGCAGACACAGCATGTATTTCTCACAGAGGAAACTGGAATTTTACAGATTAGTACTAACTGTAATTCAAATCAAACCAGAAAAACAAACAAAAACAAAAAATTAAACCTAGAACTGGTGCAAAATGTGTAAAAAGGTTTTGAGAGAGTAACAAGCCAACCAAGTGTGCTTTAATATCGGAACATAGACTCCACGTTATAAGGCAATAGATATTTTTTCTTTTTTTGTTGAGTAAGAAATGTTTTTGGTCTTTGCACTTCTCAAAAAGTACAAATTTAGAAGAATGTTGAACCAGTTATATCCAAGAAGCAATGTGCAGCTTTCGTGTCCTGAATGAGGATCGATGACGGAGCATATTTACAAAGCTGCCCACAAACCATTGGTAAACGATGTTATGTTAAGATTAACGCCTCAAATAAAAGGACTCAACTGACATGTAAAAACAGACATTTCGTCTTTCGGTTTGCCTTGACGTTCGTTTACCTTTTGGTTTAGCCGTGTCTCTGAATACAAAGATTCCGTTAAGGTGATCTCCATCCAATCTTAAATACAGATATACAGCTTCCCCATACAGGGTTTAGGGCTTAAGATAAAATAGAAAAGCAAGGTAAACCTCTGAATTGATTGTATCACTGTATGACCTTTTTTTGCCACAAATTAATCAAATTTTTCCCCACAGTCCCTTTGAACAATGACATCACCACAAATACCTACATTTTTCAGAATATAAGAACGCAGACCAGTCTCGCTTTTGTGTTGTGTTGCAGAAAAGGCCGAAAGGCAGTTCTTTCCCTTTCCCTCGCTCTCTCTCTTTCTTGTCAAGCTTCACTCAGTAACGCAGCTTGATTGGTTTGTGTTAAAATTCGGTTAGCATTCCAATATATGCGTGCTCCGTGCTCCCCCGTCAATCACCATTTCCTATTTGTTCAGGTTGCGGCCCGAGAGTGTCAGACTCTGAAACATGGCCCCTCATTCAAAATTAAGTATATGCCGATTCCCAAAATAATCCTTGTCTCTTTCCCTCTCTCTCATTCCCATTCATACACAAGAATTCACAGAGCTAGCTGCACAGCTGCCCGAACTCCGGCTCTGAGAAATTGGGCAACTTGTTGCTGAAGCTTTGCAGAGAGTCCCGGACACGTGCCACCTCTCCGGCGGACAGCTTGAGCCGGTGCCTGAGCAGGCAGGAGAAGAGGTCCAGAGGCTGGGCAGCAGGCGGCGAGAGACGGTTGATGCGATCGCGCATCTCCAGCAGCATAAGGAAAGTGGCGTCCTGCGAGCCCTGTGCATACGGGTAGTCCAGCTGCAGGATCAGGTCCTTGATGCCCTCGGCATCAAAATGCATACTGTATCCGAAAACCTTCAGGCTGTTTATCTTCATGTAGCCCAGGTTGACCGAGCGATCGTCTGGGTCCAGGGGCTCATAGAAAAGCGTCTCGTTGACTGTTGGGTCATCTGTGAGGATGCGACTGCGCAAGTAGATGTGCACCGTCTCGAAAAAGGACTTCCACTTGCTGCCCAGTGTTAATGTCCAATTGTAGCACTGCAGGGATGAGTCCAGCCTGGTTCTTTCCCAGTCAGGGAAATCTTGCTGGTTGACCGGCATGAACCAGCTCTCTGAATGGCTACCCCCAAAGGGGTTGACGTAGATGGCAGGCACAGGCTCCAGCGTGCTGTTCTTGGTCGAACAGATCTGGAAGGATATCCCCATCAGCATGTGGATGAGGTTGGACTTGTTCTTGTTGCTCTTGAGCGTCAGGAGCATACGCTTGCGCCACGCAGGGTTAAACCAGCTGCCCAGACGCACGTCATTGCTGATGTAGATGGCATGCACTTCCATGCGGCTGTCAAGTCGGCGCAGGAGATGCTGTGCCTCTGCATCTGGCATGTCCAGATCAAAGTTCACATAGTGGTCCAAGGAATTGGCAATGTTGGGCCTGCAGGAGCCCACATGAAGGACACTGCCGGGCAGACACATCCCACAGCGTGTGATGTTGTCCATGGCGCAGGATGAGCACAGGGTGCCCTCGCCCACCAGGCATGGGATAGTCCCCTGGCAGGTGCCGCTCTGCTCGGACATGCACACGCAACCCTGAGCCTCTTCAGAGAAGGAGCCCAGGACTCCATGCTCATTGCAGTATAACAGGGACTGCACTCTGTTTAGCCAGAAACCCAGTGTCCTGCAGGGCAATCAACAGCACATACACAGTTAGAAATGGCATAGTATTCACCTGGGATTTACTTAACATTGCTTTTCTGTTTCACTGTACTATTAAACTGCTATTATATAGGTGCATTATTAATAACGTTCTTGCAGTATAAATTACATTAACATCAGATTTGTGTACTGCATAGAGGGGTTTGGGTCTACCCTCTCCATCTTTTCAAGCTTGTAAGTAAAAAAGTACTAGACATAATACATTTAGTTATTAATACAAATATAATTTCTTCAACTTATAAATTTAAGAGAGGTTTGGAGCTGGTCATGATTACTTGATTAATAAACCTGGAATTACTATTATGTACTTTGCCTTCCCTGTATAAAGTTTTTTTTTTTGACACTTTGATGTCCTGTTTTTTGTCTTTGTTTCACCTGTTTTCTATTGCGTCCACATCCATGTCAGGTTTAACTCATTAACTTTGCATTTTTAAGCCCTAGCGGGTTTCAAGCCTTTGTGGGATCTCTGTGGTTACCTGTGGTGTTCACTGTAGTGTTCTTTTGTTGCACATTATGTTCTCTGTATTAAGGAACGTAATGTTGCTGAGTATGTTATGTGTTCTCTATTGAATTAAAACCCATTGAACTTCTAGAATTTGTCTTGGGCTGACTTTCGTATCATCAAAGCCTCACAGCATGTATATATATAATTATTACATTTAAATATCTTTTTTTTAATCCTGGTGATTTATTTGTTTTTTCCTTTTCTTTATTTTTATTTGTTTTTCAATAAAGTTCCATTCTATTTCTATTCTAATTTAAAATGATTCATAAATATTTGTCCTTTGTAAATGAGGACAAACAGGAAATCTTAAAAGTGACATTTTGCATATTTTGCAGCCTATACATTCTCTACAAGTCAGAAGCTACATTAACTGAAGGAAAAAAAATACACATGTATGCACAGTACTGTGCAAAAGCCTTATACAAAAATATTTAAGAGTTTGTTTGGACATGCAGCAAGTGTTTTTATATTTATTTTCAGATCACTCATATAAGAATCAATGCAATTAAAAATAATACAGTGAACAGTACATGCTTGTCACTGTGTTCAATTACCATTTCCATTTCCATTTCCATTTCGTGGAAGCCTGGAATTATTAGGAGTAACCATCAAATCCCTTGTCTGGGCTCAATCAGTGGTTAAATAAAGTGCTGCTGAGAGAGTTTCAGATGTCCATGCAATGACTTGAGGCACCGCAGGGGAATCACCAAACCTGCACTGTTCTAACCAGTTCCCAAAACATATGAATATATACGGATACATGGAAAGCACATTAAGATTTTTTTTTCCATTTCTTTACTGCTTTGTTTGTTTGCATTTATTCTAATGATAAGGTGTGTCTTTGCAGACAGAAAGACACTCACTGCTGAGATAAATGGGTATCTATATAGACAGATAAATAGTTTCTTTAATATATATATATATATATATATATATATACACCAAAAAAGCCAATCACATTCAGCGGTTGATAAGAAGTTGCCCTTAGAACCATGTTGGCCTTAGACAAAGACCACTATTGAATTGAACTGAATTAAGAGAGAAAATAAAAGACAATGCAATTAGCAGCATTTTATTTTCATTTAGCATCATCCAATTTAGCCTGTGTTTGATGAATGCATTTGGCTTGGCATGCTCCCCCATTACCATACTACTTACTTCACTGGAGCTAAGGTATACTGAGATCCACATGCTCATAAATTAAACCCCTCTCTGCTTACAACCTTTGCTTGTCCTCGCTTTATCCCCCTGGGGCGCATTTTCCTAAGGTAATTCCCATCGCTTGAATTGCTGAATGCCTTACATTAGTCGTAGAGGCCTGCTAATGTAGCGCATTTTGCATGACCATGAGAGCCTTTGATACCTATTCAAACAATCCTGCATTATCTATTGCCACTTCACTGCTCATATCATAATACACAGTCTGAGCAATTTTCCAAGGCTTAGCCTTAAATCTGCAACCCCTGGATTAATCCATTCTCCATGTCCTCTGCCATTTACACTGGATTTTAACAAGACTTATGTTTGATACATGACAAAGAAGCCAGAAGCATCTACAGAATTCTGTGAAAATCGTAAATTATTTTATTTCTTTGGTCGGGAGCTGTAAATATTCATTACCTCTGCTAACACTAACATTTGCTAAGCATAAATAAACATTAAATCATGATTTTATGTTTGTTAAGAGTATTGCCTTTTCAGAGTTTCTCCTTGAGGCAGTCCAGGATTTGTTGTTACCATCCATCCAATCAATATTTCATCAGGTTTAATCAGGTGTGCTGTTGGTGGAATTCATTGAATCCATGGCTGTAACTGCATCAAGAAGAAAGGGAACCCAACTTGGGTCCTTTTAACCAACCAAGACTTTAGTAACATTTTAAAGGTGGAAATAATTGTTGTTACTGTTTACCTATTATTCTTGTTCTTATTATTTTATTCTTAGTTGAATTGTTGTGGTTGGTTCAGTGGTGCTGTGGCAAGAAGGTCCTGGGTTTGATTCCCAGACTAAGTGCTGGGAATGTAGAAGCTCTCCCCATGTTTGTGTAGGTTTCTTCCTGTGCTCTGGTTTCCTCCAACTGCAGAAAAGCTTGTGCTTTAGGCCGACTGGCTACTCTAACACTTATTGGTGTGAGTGTCTGTGAATGGTTGTGTTGCCCTGTGGTGGGTCGGCCTCCTGTCCAGGGTGAACCCTGCCTTATGTCCATAGTCAGCAGGGATCTGCATCAACTCGATTTGAAGAATGAATGAATGAATTTATTGTTAGTTTCTTTTGAAAGTGTTTGGTCGGCCATGAATGTACATACGTTAGAACTGTTGGGAAAACCAAGTAATGTGCCATTTTTAACAACAATTTTCAAAGCAGTGCTAATAAAATTGGGTCTTCATATCTCCTGCTGGTGTTTTGATCATAATGCCGAGAGCTGTATCCACCGTGCTATGGCTTTTTCCGTGTCCGTGGCTTTATTCCAAGCAGTGGCATGGAAACGGCTGCAGCCTCAGGTGGGGGTTGTCACAGAGTGGAGGGAAAGTCTTCACAGCAGAGAACGTTAACTACAACCTGTCACTCTCTTAGAGCACTTGATTACAGTGCACGCGCACTAACCACACTGCACAAAGGTCTTCTCAATCTGGCCCTGAGAGGCTAAACAGCTCTGTCTCACTCTACGTGTCTGTCTATCTTCCCCCTCCGCTTTCTTCATCCACCTCTCCTGTCTCTCTCTTCGTCTTCTGCCTGGCTTCAGCTGTCCACTGGCACAACATCACTTGCCTCTGTGACAGTGTCAATACCGAATAATTGCTTTTAAACGATGGCGGTCGAGCATGAGCATGTGTTCAAATGCCTCCAAGCTGTGCTCTAAATAAACATGCAACATGGTGTATATTGAGTGGCATGGGGAGCCACAAGAGTTCTTTAGTTCACAGCCCTTTAAGCACAAAGGCTATGGGAAAATATCTTAAGCACCACTCACTTCGGCTTTTTATATATGGTTTTTATTGTTGGAGGCATGATTCTGCTTGAATATAGGCCAAGGTAAAGGTGAATATTTGATTGATCGATTGATTAAAAAGCAGACTGATCCAATCACAGGTTGTATTTACACAGCAGCCCAAGCAAAGAACATGCATCTTGAAGGCCATGTTGCAGTTCACTTCATTAGCTGGTGAACTGAGACAGGAATGGTAGTACACTGCTGAGAAGTAATCTGGACTCTAGGATTGGATTACGGCATCTGTGCTTCTCAGCAGAGACCACTACAGAGTGACTCCCCCCTGCATCATGGGTGTTAAAACAGACAACATATCAGTGCAGATTGGATGGAACATATGCCATTGGCCTTCCATCTTACTATAGTATAGTATACTGCTGCTCGTCCTGTGTCTGGTACAGTGTGTATTAATGTGTATGTTTTTCTTAAACTTTGGGTCCAGTAAAGACTGGGTTTTGATCCAGTTTGTGTTTTTCTGAGTCGTTACATAAATAGGAATGTGTCTGGCTACACTGGCCAATAAGTAAGTTGACTGAATAAGTAAGTTATTATAATGTAATAATATGAGTTAGCAATAAATAAATGAATGAATTAATAAGAAGAAAAATACCACCAACAATAATAAATGACAATAATAATAGTAATTTTGATGATAATGATTATGGTAAAAATGGCAACAAATGAATAATAATAATGATAATTGTTATTATTATTATTATTATTATTATTATTATTATTATTATTATTATTATTGATATCATCATTATCAAATAATCTTTGAATTGGTTTTGAATTTCAGGACTTTAAATCAAAAGCCTTTTTGAAAGGGCCCATAAACAGGCCTTTATTAGCAACCCCTGCTCTAGCCTTTCACCAGTGGTTCTCACTGGCGTGTGTTAAAACTGCCCATAGACGTTTATTAATTTGACGTATTGCAAATTTCTTGTTTACTTTGTGTTTTATGGTTTTAGCTTAATAAAAAAATTGTGCTGATTACTGTTTATTGTTGCTCTTAAATATACAAAGTAAAATTGAAACAACACTGCTCCAGTAAGGTTTCATGAGAAACACAATTTTAATAATAAAATACACATTACCTTTCTCTGGGCAAGCTGATCTTTGGCTGTTTGGGACAGCGCTTGCTAAGTGTGAAGAGTTTGCGCACAATCTTGTTGGCTTTTCCCAATACCACTTTTGTGGTGGCTTCTAACAGCCCATGGCGCCTCTGTAAAGCCAAGTCCGAAGTCCAGAACCTTAGGATGACTGTTGTGTTCAAAAAGTGATCAGTGGGCAGTTTCTTCAGAAAAGCCTTGAACTCATCTGAAACAGAAAAAATGAACATAAATATCAGTTAGAACTGGAAAGTCTTCGATTTATCTAAAGTGAGGCAAAAAGTGAGCTTTGACACAAGCTCTGATATGCTGCTCACCGGTGAAACGAACCAGCAGGAGGGAGCTGATGATACAAGTGAATCATAAGAGATTTGAAACTGAGTCATCGGCCAAGTGAATGTGGGTGGTGGAGACGCGCCGCTAGCCATTATTCAGATAACAACCTCATACAACAGAGTGCAAAGAAATACATTCAGTGCTTCAAAATGTGGAGTAGCTGATGTACAATGTTTAAGAAAAAGTTGGGAACTGAGCAATCAGAATATGATGCCCTAGGTTCATTTTAGGGCTGCACAATAAGGACAAAACATCAGTATTGCGATTATACAGCTTAATATTGCAATTGTGATATTTTTCAATATGCAGTATTAAAGCAGGGGTGCCCAAAGTCAGTACAGCAGGGTCAATGTCCAGCACAGTTTGGTAGTTCCTCCCCCTCAAACACACTGACACTATTAGGCAATGATCAGATGAGTTGAACTAGGTATAGCTAGCTTGATCAGGGAAATCACAGAACTTTGCTGGACACTGACCCTCCAGGGCCAGAGCTGGACACCAAATCATTGTTTTTGTGATGTGACAAAACCAACACAAGTGTACATATATCTCTCATTTTAGGTACAACAAATTAGCTCTGACCCTTCAAAAGAAAGTTCCAAAAAGCTCTGTGATTGGTTAGAGGCTCATTTGCATATTGATGCCTTCTGCAGTATCAGAGACTGTGATATTGTGATTATGATGTACAGCAGATATATTGCTCAAGTCCTTGTGTTGTGGTCTGATGAAAATGTAGAACAAGGAAGAACAACCACACTTCAGGGACTTTATCAAACTCAGATTATGTTAAAACCTCACTCTGACAGCTGATTAAGCTGACACTAGCACTCTTTCAAGAGCAAGTGAAATGAAAATGCTTCTACACATGTGGCCTCTGAGAGTAAGGTTGGCTCCCAGAGACTCATTCGGTTAGTGGACATGAAGCCAGAGTTCCGCTGAAGCACCCTGCTGTCCCAGGCCATTACAATGTGCAACGATCCTGTGCAGGGTCGCAAAGCTCACAGACTCCCACAGATAATGCTGAATTGGAGGGATAATGGTGGAGGTGACTCACCATGTACAAACTTAACCAGTGCTTTACTACTACTTAATCAATTGCTAGCTCTCTTCTTTACACATATTGCATATTTTTTACTTGAAAATTATACAAGCATACAATTGGGCCTTAAAGTCATTGTTAAAGTCATACCTTTGATACACCTTGGTGTATAAAAATTTAATTGTATCTTTATATTTTATCTGGATAGATACAGTTTCAAATGTTTGGACATTGAATATATGTTTTCAGTATCTTCATCGGGCAGTAGAGACCTAGTGATTAAGACCATGCCATTGGGATCAGAAGGTTGCAGGTTCAATCCCAGCCCAGGCACCACTATGAAATCCTTGAGCAAGGAACCATCTTGCCACACTGCTCCCAGCTCACTGCTCTATATGTGGACAGGTGTTCACAATGACAAATGGTCACCTTCACTGAAGCCTCTTGGGCCACCTACCAAATAACCCCAATCTAGCACACAGATAACCCGTAACCATTCTTATTTTCACAGCAAACAGTAAGGCCCACTGCAAGCACAACAGTAAGACAATGACTGCTGTCCATGGTGCTGGACTGTTTATATTAACACACAATTATTCCTGTACTCTTTATACTGGTAGCCTGCCAAATGAGCCTGAAGGACATTTTAAACCAACTTAGCACAAAGTGCAAGGTGAAACTGCTTAATAATGTTTAATTCAGGCTGAACTCATACAAGGAATTGCATTTACCATTGTATACAGTACTATTGACTGTCAGATTATTATGACTACTGATTTTTGGGGAGCTTACCTGGAAGCCACAAGCGGCTTCTATTACTTTAGCAATTTTTACAACAGACATTGTCACAAAGTAGCTTTACAGAATCCCAGAGCTTCATGGTGACAAAAGAATGAAGAAGAAACCTGGGAAAGAACCATGACTCTGGAGTTCATCCTCCTGTGGTTGAAAACTGAAAACTGAAACCATCTCAGTTTCTATAGGTGGTAGCTAGAAGCTTACAGTTTGGGGTAATAGATCCGGCACCAACCATATGGAGCATAAAGTACAGGTAGATGGTCTGGGGTAGTTAAAACAGAATCAAAGCATAACGTTATTGATGTTGAGAGTCCCTATTGGTGTTTTTGTCCATAAACACTTCTGGTCAAAACATTTAGAACACTCAATTTTTCCAGTGTTTCCCTGTAATTTAAGCAGTTCTAACATTAAATGGTGAAGTTACGAGTGGAGGTGAAGTCACACACCCCCCTAAAAGAAAAAAAACAATCTTCAAATTTTGCATTGTTATTGTCACGGTTCCTCTGTCTCTGTCACCCCTGGTTTTGACCTCTTGTACCACCTGTTTCTCATTGGTTATGTCTCTGCTCCCACTGTGTATTGTGTGTCTAGTATAAGTACTAGTCAGATCCCTGCTATGTATCTGTTGTGTAACTGTTATGTATTCTTGTTAGATTTATTTTTGTGGTATATATGGTAATGTTTTCTGTTGTTAGCATCTAACCTGCCTTGCACATACTTCCTGACAACCAAAACCCTTACAGTTATTGCTTCTGGTATTACATTAGGTTCACATTTCCTTTTAGGTATCTTTCTTTAGCAAAAACCTTTTAACCCATGTTGAAAGAGAATCTGAATTCTAGTTATTTTTCATCTCAGTATGACAACCAGTGCCATCCACTAACAAAAATGTTAATGTAATTAATGTAATTGGGTAATGCTTTATTTGAGGTAATGGTCTAAAGTTTACCTATTAACAATTTTAAATGTTGATTATTCATGCTATCGTAATGGATCACTGGGGGTCATGGTTATGACACTGGCTCCCTTTTTTGAGGCGTTTGTCTGTCATTTACAGTAGTAGAATCCAGTGTGGACCCTGTCTTGGGCCCATAGTTAGCTGAACGCCTACTAAATGCTTTAGAGTAATACCGGACTCCCATAAGCGACACTAGCATTTGATATATGTACTCTGCTCAATTATGTTGCCGCATGCTGCTAACATGTTGTCAGCTGTTAATAAAGCCTCCACAGCATCATTGCATGCATGAGTTAGTTGGGCATGAATTTATCATGAGAAAACAGCATCGGTGATAGCAATAGCAGTAGCAGCAGTAGAAGCAGCTGGCCTATACAGTTAGCCTGACTGACTGTGTTCTAGGCTACAGCGCTAACACAGACCCAAGTTTGGCAAGCTATACATGGAGAAATGCATACACCAGACATGTTGCACGTTGTGGCGACGACAAAAGGTGAGGTTGGTGGCTTATCAAGGTAAATAACATGGAAGGAAATCTGTTCTGCAGCGCTTCATGGCAAAAGGCAAGGTTGCCAAGCTAATAGTGTTTGACTGTATACACCTTCCGATTATCTTTGATTTGACTTTCGTGCACATTTTTAGCTTGTTTTAAAATTATCTTTATATGATTGTTTTTTTCTTCAGCTTTACCTTCCTCAAGCCTCATGGTAACCTGCTTAATATATCAAAGAATAGAATGAAAACTGCTTAGAATGTTTAGGTGACTAGTAATATAACACCGTGAACGTCACTGCCTTTTGTAAGGGTAATCTTATTCTGAGCAAATAACTGACTGCTCATTCTTATTTAAGTCATTAAGGGATTGTAGACTGAAAGCACACAAAATCCATCCATCCATCCATTTTCCAATTTGCTTATTTATTTCAGGATCAGCTGCTGCCGATCCCAGCTGACTATGGGTCCAAGGCAGGTTTCACACTGGATAGGAAGCTGACCCAACAAAGGGCAAAACTGAGACAGAAAACCATTCACACACATGTGCACACTCTCATCTATGGGGAATTTATAGAAGAGTCAACCTAAACCATAAGCCTTTGGACAGTGGGAAGAAACCAGGGGGAGAGCTTGTACAGTGCACACCGAAAGGCACCTGAAGGAATCGAAATCAGGAACTTCTTGCTGTGAGGCGACAGCAATGGTAGTAGTTGTTTCAGCTCTACTATCTGCATAGTGACCTCACTGAATGACAATTCTGATTAGATACATGTAGTAAATGACACTGCACTGATGTAAGAGGTTTCAAACATTTTCCCCCATTTATAACACTGAAGCATCATTCTCAAGTAACAGAGCTAATAAGGGCTTACAGTGACCACAAATAAATAAATAAATACAGTAAAAGAAACAACTATGACAATGACAACAATACAACTATACTAATGATGATAATCTATGCTTGACATAGTAAGGGTTGCCCGTGGGCAGCCGTCCCTTCTAGGGTCCCGGGGCCCACAGGGCGGCTGGGAGCCAGTGGCTTTGGCCCTGGGGAAACCCCGTGCGCCCTTCTGGCCATCTTGGCCCAGACAGGCCTTCTGGCAGTGTG
>JBBIGC010000013.1:16530489-16558189 GCA_037576955.1 Lepidarchus adonis | reverse complement strand
TGATGTAAAAGAAAAGAATCTGTAATCTTTTGCAGATGCATACATTTAAAATTATGGTTATTTGCCATTGGCCCATATTTCCCATATTGGTCCCTGCATATCTGCAACAGTTTTTAGAGTGGCTCTAGACCATAATGCAGGTAAAAGTGATTTTTCTGCTGGTTTCACAACTTTACATACAACGCACCTGCATGGAGGATCTAATCCCCCAGCAGACTGCCACCTCAGTATGGAACGTTCTAGAAATAGAAAGCTTAGCAGAAAGGAAGGGCTGTGTTAATGAGACAAGAACGTTGGTGAAAGCAACGATCCTGTCACTCTCAAAGCCCCCTCTAAAGTTGTTAGGAGAGGAACACATTGGAACTGCATTGTGTTAAGGTTAGAGAGTGAGACTTTCTTCATTTTCTGGCTCATTTTCACATTTGCCCTTCATTTCTTTCTAACCAACTCAAGTCATATTAATAACACAATTCAGTCTTTCCCTGACCTCAGACCATAATTGTATGAACGCCAGGCAGTTCTCATTTCCCAGAACCATTTTTATCACAACAGATTGAGGCCATCTATTGTGGTCAATTTATTCTATGCACATTTTAGCAATTCAGGCTCTATGTATTACCATTTTGCTGTTGAATCACTAAAGCTTATAGTGACCAGTATGACAACAAGAAAACCCTCGGTACACAATACACTTGTACTAACAAAACATAAATGACCATGTATCTACTGTGTCAGTATTACACTTCTGTGCTATGAGGATAGGTCAAAATGAAATATTTTATATATGCTCAACAGTGGACATGTTGTCAAAACAAATTTATCACTGGTGAATAGGAAGGAGAACAACTGACAAAATGCAGATAACAACAAATGACCTACAGGGTCAGATGACAGATTGCAGATAAACCATACAGTTGAGTGTTTGCCATTCAGTGAGTACATATTGCCAATTATTGTTGAGGTGTTAAAACTAGGGATATGCCTATCTGTTCTCCAAGATCAGTATCAGGTCCATAAAAAGCATTTTTAACTGATTAGGGTTGGCTTGAGCGTGAACAAGACTAAGCCTGATTCTTTGTGTTACATTCAGGTGCTGTAAACAGAGAGTTTTGAGACAGTGCATGGTTAAAATTTCAGCAGTGTGGAAATATTTTAAACTGTAAACAGCCCAGTGGCCACATGTACTATGTGTAATGCAAGCATTTTGTGATGTGGTAGTTACAGAGCTGCATTTAATACTACCAATCTAATACAACACCTAAGAATAAACATTTGAAGAACTACAGCAAGTTAACTCAGGTAATTCACCACACTGATGCAACACACACTGCAAAACATTTTTAAACATAGAGATTTTCTTGAGACAAAACAACAAAAAAGATATTTGGAGTTCAGATATTTGCCCAGTGTGAATACTTAGCCTCACTGCACACTGGATTAACTCCTTGTTTATTTTAAAACACACTGTATTTAAACGAATCAGTTTTACTGATCTCATTCAGCAGAGCATGTAAAACCGGCAGTCGAAGACATGGTAGAACAGGGCATGACTAAGCTCCTGGAGTAACCTAGCGGTGTCAGATGAATCGACACATAATGTCCCAGAGGTGTTCTGTTAGATTTAGGAGTTAGATTTAGATTTAGATCAGGAGTACGTAAAAGGCCAGTCAATGGTATTAAGTCCTTTATCCTCCAGGAACTTCCTTTATTCTCTTGCGTCATGAGGCCAGACATTGTCGTGTACCAGGAGGAACTCAGGACCTACTGCACCATTGTAGGGTGTGACAATGGGTCCAAGGATAGCATCTCAATACCTAATGGCAGTCAGGGTGCCTTTTGCCTAGCCTGTAGAGGTCTCTGCATCCCTCCGTGGATATGGCTGGAAACACAGCAAACCTTCTGGCAATGGTAAGTATTGATGTCCCATCTTGGAGGAGTTAGCCTAACTGTGCAACCTCTGTAGGGTCCAGGTATCTCCTCGTGCTACCACTACTGACACTAACCCTAGCCAAATGCAAAATGTGTGAGAAAAAAGATGAAGAGGGGAAGAAATTCAATGGCTTCCATCTGTTTTGGGGGATGTCTCATTGTTGGCCCTCTGATGTACTAAAGCAGCTGAAACTGATTAGCAACGCCCTCTGCTACTAGACTGACCCAATCAATGTCCCAGAAGTTGAAATGCCTTTACTCTGATTAAAACGTTTTTGAGCAGTATAGATCCCAAATAATGTTAGTTTTTTGGAACGTGACATGATAGGTCATGTGTTACTGATTTATTGCAAGCATTTGTCTGCAAAATTTAATTTTGTGCCACTGAGCCCACTGTTGGTGAATTTAATGAACATACTGAATATATTTAAGTAAATTTGGTCATGGTGGTGCAGTGTGTAGCCAATAAAGCAGTGGGTCTGAAAGAAAAGACTTAGCTTATGATTACTTGCTGTGTGGCTTTTTATATTCATACCACAAAATAATTTTAGCACTTCCCTTTTAAACTGTCACAACCAATCATGTTTACAACTGTAAATCTAGCCTTAAAAGTGCAAATGTTCTCAGCACATAAAGACTGTGGTACTCACCTCAACACCCCACCCTCCCACCCCCCCTCAAAAAATCCCTCGATACACAGCTAATTGCTTTATTGTCACAAGCATTCCATTATGGTAATTAAAATCATGCCTTCAAGTAACAGAGTTGTTTGATACATGGTACCACCGCCGAACAGTCCTGGCACAGCTTCCCTCGCTACTGTGGCCTGCCAATGGAAATTCTTAGTGATGTTTTGCCCATTTATGGCTTCATTACTCAATAACGCTTGCAGCTCCAGCGCTTAGATATGGTTGTTTTCACTCTCTGAATGTGACAGATTGGTACAAATCGCAAATTATTATTTGTTTTCCCCCTAGAAATTGATTTTGTTTGTTAAAAAACTGGCACCCATTTACTAATCTTGGGGTTTTTTATATTTATTGCAAGAATTCCTCATTAAAATGATTTTATCTCAGAAGTAATTCAGAGCCAGTAGTCCCACACGATGTGGATTAAAGCAGAGATAAACCCAGCTATTTGGGAACAGTACAATTAGCCAAGGATTTAAAGGATGCCACTCTCCAAAAAGACATTCCCTAAAGCATTTGCACTTGTGACATTTCAGCGAGATTTACTCATCTTCATTACTTAGACTTCAATGACTTTGTTAATTGCCTGAATGAAAGCAGATTAGCCTTGCATCGGAGATTAGCACCTTAACTTTTGAAGTGATGTTGGAGTTAGAGCCTTTGGCAATTTTTTTTTTTTTAAGAAATCTTTAATATAATTCTATTTTAGTTTAGATGATGATGGAAATATTTGTTTTCTGTTGTACCAGCAGGCTCTTGGCACTAAAATAACCTATAATTGTAATACAACTATTGTTAGTAGTAAGTACATTTGCGTAATAACATCATGAATTACATCATATATGCAGGTTCCAGATTGTACTTCCAACTTTGTTCTGTCCTAAGAAATTATATGAAGCTGATGAAAATGTCCAGGAGTTAGCACTGACAGACTTGGTGTGTATGTGTGTGTGTGTGCGTGCGTGCGTGCGTGCGTGCGTGCGTGCGTGCGTGCGTGCGTGCGTGTGTGCGTGTGTGTGTGTGTGTGTGTGAATGTTTGTCTCTCTTTGTGTTGCCTTGGGTTAGCCTCCTATTCAGGGTGAACCCTGCCTTGGCTCCATAGTCAGCTTGGACCCGTTCCAGCTTCCATACGATCCGACATGGAGAAGTGGTTTGGAAACTGAATGAATGGTTAAAGTATTAATGGTGTTTTCATCTTTCTGAAAAAATTCCTCATCCTTATTAAAAATAGCCCCACTGCTGTTTATGAGCAGGAATGTGGTATCAATTACAAGTACCGAACTGACACTTTTGACAGTATTTTTCTGCTTTACCTTGGCAGCATGCTTACAAATCTACTAAGAACTAAAAAAATAATTTGGTTAAAAGAAATTTTATCTAGTCTATGTATTTGCCCTCTCATGTATATACATAAGTCAAAAACAGAAATGATAAAAGAGCTTCCTACATAAAGCTGTTCTCTGAACATTTTCACTTGTGGGCAGGTACTGGGCTCTGCCTTATATTCCATCCGAGTCACCGTGACATCCATTATCTATGATGTGTAAAATGCAAGAAAGAAAAAAAAGAATAGCCTTTCAGAGGGGTGTATTGTAATACATCTCTACTAAGCTCAAGGACCTAAGTTCTGCCACACTTGTTCCAATTAGCCTTCCACTGAAGGTGCGTTGTTATTAGGTTATTGGTATGATGTGTTCAGCCTAGTGTGTAATAGGCAGCCATTCTCTAGTCACCTGTCCAGTATTAGCATGACCCTGGAATACTTGGGGAATGGCAAAAGCAGCTAAAACAGGAGCTGTTGGGACTGGGGTAATTAGCGAACATGTGTCGCTCTGCGGTGCATTTTGTGAAGCTGATGGAATTCATACATTGTGTGGACACTTCTTCAACATTTGCTGTCTGCAGCCTTAAAACATAAAATATATTGCAACTTGTGAACGTGCAAACAGATTTTACTTAACACTGTATGGCATTTTGTTCTCAAATATATGTTGCATCATATAAATCATATAACCCCCTGCCATCAATTTAAACAGTCTACACACACAACGTTCAAATAACCCTCACTTTAATGAATAAAGGATATAAATGGAAATGAAGTTTCTCTAACCCTTTTTTGAAATCTCAAGCTGTGTGAAGGTAAAGTCACCAAAGGGCATGTTAATTATTGGCTGACGAAGACTAATAGAACAATGATGAAACAGTAATCCGAAGTAATGGATGATCACAAAATAATGATGAGAAAATACAATGAGCATATTTCAGATCGCAGGAATGTTACGGCATTGCATTACCTCTTGTGTGTCCTTGGTGAAGGCAATGCAGTCTGTCATGTGATGGTATGCAAGTAAAAATTCAGCTGAAAATGAAATGTATGCAGTTTTATGTTTCCAACAGACCTGAAATATACTTGTACGAATCAGTAAACCCTAGAAAGAACAGAGGTTTTCTTAATTTTTTTAACTATTTGTATTTTTTGTTTTAAATTAAATAGTGCCTGGCATCCAGCTATAAGGCAGCAATCCCATCTAAGCTATAGCTGCTTCATCTAGCTTCATTGGCCAAAGGGAAAAGTATTTGAAATCATATATTTCATATATTTAGCTAGTACATCATTCTTTCAGACTGATAGAGTCTACATGAGGAAAAGATTTGTCATCAACAAGAATATTAATACCCAGCGGACACGAATACTGTACTAACCATGCTCCTTAAATATTTTGGCGCAGCAGTTATGAGGCTAAAGTAACAGGTAATGGAAGCTTACTGCAGTTACAATAAAATGCAAGCTTGTTATTAAATATTGGGAATTTACCACTGTGCCCACATGCCTCAAACCATGCTTAAGGGTAAAATCCACATGCTTTTCAAAATTTCTGCATGAATCAATTGTTGATCATTCATAGTGGTCTGGTATGTAATTGTGCATTGCAGAGGAACAACTTAGAGAAACTCAGAGGTGTTGGAAGTGTTGGAATTCACAGTCTATTCAACACAAGAATAACCATTTATTTATTAATAGTCTAAAACAACCAGTGCATTATATATTTCATATAATAATAGCAATTCAATTCAATAATAGCAAGTCTGAAAAACAAAGCACTGCTTTGTCCAATTCGATATGATTAGAGGCAAATTGTTTCTAAAAAAAAAAACATCCCCAGGTGCCTGAATAGAAACTATTTCTATGAGGTTTATAGTTATTAAAATGGTTCACTGGTGCCTATCACCACCCCTGTGAGAAATTTGAACTTTTAAATGTTAAAAAATGGGAGCAACTGTTTGTGTGAATGGGATTGTGTTTTGGGGGATGAATGTGTTTGTGTTGGGGAATTATGTTGTTTGCATGTTTGTGGGTTTATTTTCAGGTATTTCTGCTTAGTAGTGAGGAAATGGGCGAGCCCACAGTCATTGACCTGACTATGCGGCTTGATGGCTCGATGTTGGGTTCGGCCAGTAGTTCAAAAGAGTTCTGGGTTTGATGAGTTGCACTTTCCGTTGCTTTCAAGAGCTCTTGTCAGAGCTTAATAAAGCGAAGTGCTTCGTCCTGATTCGAGCTTCAAACTCTATTCCCTCCGACGATTTCAAGTCAAAATTGTCACACTATCATTGACTTTCCATTTGAACAGTTTAATAATGCTGTTTTCGAAATATAACCCTACTTTAAAAACAAGCATGCTGTCAAATTTTATTATTATTAATTATATATTGTAAGAATGTTTTAAGATGGTTTGAGGCATGTTTGCCACACAAACGCTTTAGGATGCAAATGCATATAGTTTCCTCTGCAGAGCACTATTAATGCCACACCCCATTTTTCCTTCAACCCTTCCACGGAAGAAGTGGGACTTGGAAAAGTGGTGCAAGGGGGTTAATTGTACAACAGTTTGCATAAACTCCACTTTCCCATGAGCAAGGTACCAAGAAACAGCCATCCTAAATTTAAAACATGCACCTGTTGAAGATTTCAAAACACTGTTCCCTTAAGGTTATAAAGCAAATGCATTTATTCAGCCTCGGCTCAGCTTAGCCTAAGCAGGGATTATATAGATCTGCACTTCTCGCAAACATGATAGCTCTCCTAAGCAAATCCTGCAAAACGCTGCTGTTGCCCCAAAGAAAAGTAACAACATGTGTTTACTGTGCTTGACCCGTGTGCCAGTAAACAGCTGGGTCTTTTTGGAAATGAATGATTAAAATGTTACTTATCGTATTAAAATACCAGGCCCTCATTTGCACGCATTATTAGTTATTCATAATAGCTCGATTTTTCAAGGAAGAGTTTTTTTTTCTTTCTACAGTGTTGACAGTTCATTAATGCACTGTATGATTTAAAAACATGAATAGATTTTCAACACCTTTAGCTTCATCAAAATGTCATGGTAATGTGTGAATAGCATTTTATTATTGTAGATTCATTTTAAAATAGCTTGGTAAGACTGGACAAATATTTTCCTTGCAGGCAAGTTTATTTATATAGCACATTATAATACACATTTGATACAGAGATAAAAAGAGCAAGAAAATAAGAAATAAAAAAGATTACAATTATCCTTAAAAAGTCAACAGAAAAGAGATAAAGCATAAAAGCTAAATTATAGGGTTGGAAATAAAGTCAGAAAGACAATATTTTAAAAGCACCAATGCCGTCAGACCCATATTATCTTCTATAAGTGCTAAAACACACTTCCATTTTCTCTCGATGAATTGTGTTTCTGCCCTCGGAACACTTGGCGAGTGTTTGGTTATTAGTTCACCTTGCTCTGTGCTGCTGTGTGGTGTCCTTGCGTTCTGTGAAAGCACAAAGTGTTGACTGCACATACAGAGCCAGCACATCGTGTTTTGCACAGCAAACAGAGAAATGCACATCGTATTTATGGAGGGTTCCTCTTATCTGCTTTGGCGTCCCATTTCTCCCGAACCAAAACCCCAGATGTGACAGGGAGGAGCCTCTTTGAGCCGATCTGCGGATCTCTGTTTTCTCCTTGGGGGTAAGGGTTTTCGTCATGAGCGCCTCGCAAGCTCAACACATTCAGCTCCTGCAAATCCTCCAATCCTTCTGATTCCACATATAGCCAATTTCTCCCTCCAATTGTGTTGCACCATCAGGTGTCACCCCTCATTGCCACGAGGCTCGACCCCATGCAGATGCATCAGAAGAACGTCCACAAATGTCATGCACTGTTATGAGGCTGAACAAGCTTTAGACAAGTGTTTAATCTCAGATTTTTTAATAGTATGGAAGTGGCTTGGTGGTGCAGTGGATAGCACTGTCACATCACAGCAAGAAAGTCCTCTGTTCGGTCGCTGGGTCGTTCCTTTCAGTGTGGAGTGTACATGCTCACCCCCAAATGTTCTGGTTTCGTCCCACTGTCCAATGGCTTGTGGTTTAGGTTGACTAAATACTCTAAATTGCCCATAGCTGTGTGCATGTGAATGGTTGTCTGTCTCTGTGGTGCCCTGTGATGGGTGGGCCTCCTGTCCAGGGTGAGCCCAGCTTTGTGCCCATTGTCAGCTGGGATCATATCCAGTCTCCCCATGGCCTGAATTAGATAATTTGATTTTTTAGTAGGTTTTTTATTCTTTCAACACAAGTCATCTTTTAGGGATAAATATTGGATTAATAGGCAAAGCTGGAATAGGAACCTCATTTTTAAAACGGATTTGTCCTTGTTGCTATCAGTCTTTACTGATAGAACTTAATTATGTAATGATATATTTAATAAATTATGCAAACATATTGCTGTAATGTCTGCCACTTTTCTGAACTGACCAGACCATTAACACTGTGTTTTGTTAAATAAAAAAATATTATTTACTGTGATTTTCAGTATAAGTTTGATTAAGTACCGTAGCATAGCCCAGTAGCCACTAACACTAGAAACCTGCAATAGAAAGTGTTACACTAGAACTAGAACAACTTACACTAGAAAGGGTTGCATGGGAAGGTAGTTTTCTTTGCCAATGTTTCAAAAAGTTTGTCTGAAAAGATGCAATAGGAGACAATATATGGACAACTCTTATAAATAAATGGTACATTATTAGTTTAGAAATAGTTAATTATTACATTATAAATGTAAAAAGAATTAATAAACATTTATTTATAATACATAACTATAAGGATAACAGTCATGATTTGGGTGGAGTTGGGGTGTGGCTCATGCTGTGCAAAATTGCAACTTTTATTTTTGGCAGGAGCGAGAGGCATGTATCACATGCATGATGTGCGGGTCAATGGAGATGCTCAAATGACACAGGGTTTGAATCCATTCAGATGGAACCGAGCAGGTTGTCCTTGCGAGCGCTGACCTCGAAAGCTTCCAGCAGGCCCGGTGGGGCCCAGGCCGACAAGTGTGGCCCCTGCTGAGGACAGGGCACTCTGTCAAAGTCCACCAGCAGACTCCCCACATCAACCAAGCAAGGTGCCCTGATGTAGAGCTGGAGGACACCTGCTTCCTGTCTTTCTAGCCTACACTGAAACATACATGCACCCACATGAAACAGATGCTGATTATTACACTCCTTAAACCTCCATTGTCATGACGGCCATTGCACAGCTGGCATGGGATTAGCAAATACCTGTTCCATGTGTTCGAACAGTGATAGTTGCAGAATCTCGAACAATGACCAAGCAATGACCTTCAGAAGGAGTTTGGATAAGCCGCTATTTTCCTCACCCTCCGTGAAGGTGTGATAGTAGCGACTGCTATTCAGGCCGCTTGCTGATTGAAATGCATACTCTCACTATATACAGACTTCTCTTTAAGAAGCATAAGACAGCATACCATTCGCAATGACTGCTGGAAGACCTTGTCCTTCAATGACACATTTATTTTGAGAATGATAAGCAGCTGTCATTAAAGACGACTGGTGGCACCGCGAATGAGACAGTTAGATATGGGGAAGGATGGATAAAATGAGTTTTCGGCAGTGTGGGAAGGAGGGAAAGAAGTGTCATTGTCATCAACAATGGTATTAAACGTGTCACTTTGGGGCTGCCTGACACTTAGGGCTATTGATGGCTGAGCTTTCCCCTTCCACTGACAAATGTCGGAGACAACGGCAATTTG
Organism: Lepidarchus adonis; assembly: GCA_037576955.1. NCBI lineage: Eukaryota > Metazoa > Chordata > Actinopteri > Characiformes > Lepidarchidae > Lepidarchus > Lepidarchus adonis. Next base: position 16,548,501 of record JBBIGC010000013.1, on the reverse strand, counting down.
TCTGGTCTGTGGCTGTCCCTGAGTGCCCACAGAGAACAGGTTGGGTCAACTCCACATGGGCAAACTGTGAAGCTCTAGGCAGGCTTCAGCCTGTGTGCGAGCACGCTTTGCAGCACACCTCTAAATAATGTTAGCAAGCAGAGACATACATACAACACACATATATCACTCTTCAATTTGTGTGAAGAGCTTAACCTGAACTCAGCCAAAGGTTAAGGCACCCTACGTCAACTTGCACATTCCTATTTTGTATATAATGAATATTGTATATAATGTAGTCAACTGTATACTCTGCATTGTGTATTGCATATTGTATGCTATTTATTGTCTATTGAGTATTGTATAGTACTAGGGATGTACCGACACCGTTCTGAGTAATTTATTATTGAGTATCTGCCAAAACTTAGTCCGGATCCAATATTTATATTGTAGCGGAGCTGAGGCCTAGTGGGATGGGCTTACGCCGCATGGCCCCCTGAAAGCTGTTGTGTGCATTTGTTGGGGTTGTGTGTGTAGGGCTGTTGTGTTTGGCTTTGGGGGTTTCTGTTTGGTTATGTGTTTATGGGGCTATTAGGGTTTATTTTGTGTAGTTGTGGGGTAATGGGCGAGTCCACCATCACTGACTGAACAATTTAGCGTAATGGCTTAGGCGGTAGGCTCGCTTGTTAAACCGAGTCTGGAGTTCAAGTCTGAGTTACGCCATTTGGGGGGGGCGCACGTATGCTTTGGAGCCCATTTAAGGGCTTAAATAAAGTGGGCCATGTCCCATATTGTGCAGTACCCTCTTGTCAAGTCTTCGTCATTTTCGCTCTGCCAATTTCAGAAGTCAAAATTGTGGTAATATTTAGATAACAGTTTTACAGCACCCTCTTCAGGTACATTTAAGTTACTAATATTCCATTTACTATGTGCTCGACAACTGAAAACCGAATTCTCACATTGTCCCACAAAATGACGTAGACCCATTTCTTGTCTACTTCCCAAGTGCTTAGCATGTCCTCCACTGCCTGTTGTGCATGCTCTGCTCTTTGAAAGTGATGCACTTTAATACCACACACTTTAAATTAAAAAGGGGTTAATGCAGTACATAGTGAGGCTAAGTATCAACATCCTCTCTCTTTGATTAAAAGTGTCCTCCAGTGTGTATTGCTTCAGTGCAGCACAGCTGAGTTATATAACTGAACTTGCTGTATTTCATTGAGTGCTTATTTTTTAGATGTGGTTTCAAATTGGTTGTATTAAACAGACTTCTGTTACTACTTCCTAATAAAATGTTTGCATTACAAATAATACATGTATTTTAATTTTCTAAAAGTTTAAAATATTCCCACTGCTGACATTTTAACTGCTGGCTGCCACAAAGGTCTACTACAGCACCTGCGTCGGTGACTGACGTAAAATAAAGGATTGGGCTTAGGCTCGTTCATGGATGAGCTGATTACAGGACACTATTGTTTGATTATTATGTTGATGTTGAGCTATTGAGCTATTCTCAACATAGCAGTAGTTGTGGTAACCATATACCAAATACAATCTGAAAAACAAAATTGCAGGTTTTCAATACTCAGAACTCAAGCACAATTGTAAATACTGCTTGGCAACTCTTTTTTCATTATAAATCTGCAGTCCCCTCTCTACTGCTTCGGCTTCTGATAATGAGGACTGATTTCCTTAACAGTGGGCAAATAAAACTGCATGCAGTTGCAGTGCTGCGGTCAAAAAACTCTTCTCCTGAGCCCGGCGGTTCACCTGCTGAAAGAAGATATGCGTTTGCAGGAGTGCGGCGCCACAGTTAAAGGGATTTTGGCTGCTTTCATTAACGCCCCATCACAGAGCAAGGATGGGGCTTTTAGATCCGGCCAGGGTTTATCTCTTCCGCTGCATCACTCTCCCCTTGAGGAAACATTCTGTCAGGGTGGAAACCGCCTCACTATGCTTCTGTCTGTCCGTCCCCTTCTCTGTCTGCCGTCTCCCTTCAAGTTCTCGGTCACGGTAAGCCGATTCGAAAGAGTTTTGGAATCTGAGCCACAATATCTCAGACTTCCATGCCGCATTCAAAGCAGCGCTTCTACACTTTTAGAAATGAAGCCCATGCCCGAGTCTTTTAACCCCTAGTAAGAGCCTGGTCCAGGGATCACCAGTCTGATCCACAAGTGACCAGTATGCAGGTCAACCCAACCCTGGTTCCACTGGTTTTTGAATACCTGATCAGTCACCTTAAAAGCTCTCTTGCTTGGTCACACTATGTACTTGCACATGTGATTGTTGACCCCTGTTCCATACAGTCATTCCTTTTAGTCATTTTGCTATCATTGTAATAGTTTAACTAATTACATCGCTAGGACAAATTACATTCACATACTTTTCACAACACTTCCTACATTTTTTCTACTCAATGTGAGAAACTCTGTTGTATGTTGTGTTCTGTTCGCAAAAATACCACCACACAAAAAGCAATAATAAACACAGCAATTCTCCTGCTCATCCATCATCTTCTCATCCATCTATACTCTAGTTTAACTACCGCAGGCCAGCTCCATGTGCTCCACTTGCCGCCCACCTACCAGACTTAACAGCAATACACCTGAACTAAGGCTACCTTTATAAACAGAGACTGTTTTTCCTTTTTCATCTTTCTGCTTGTTTTCACAATTTTTATGGCTTTTTGGTGTAAACCAGAGTTGGATGGGTGGCTCTTTTGGAGTCTTAGTTCCTTCCAAGGTTTCTTCCTCCAGTTTAGAGAGTTTTTGGTGCTCATTACAACTGACAATCGAATTCTCTAAAGCTACTTTGTGACATCATTAGTTGTAAAAAGTGCTATAGAAATCAAATTCAATTGCATAAATTCAAATTATATGTCAAAAAATCCAAATTGAAATTGGATTAATAAAATAAAATTACAATCAGAAAAATGATCACCTCTTGTATTTATGAATACAAACTTTGTAAGTGCAGAATCTGCATGTTTGTCAAAATTTCTCTGCTTATGTTAATGAACAATGAGTGAAATATTATTTGTATTATATTACACAATGCTTTAGTTCTTCCTAGCTATAAATGTGAATTATAAAGTTTAGACCTACATGCTTATATGAGGTCACCACCATCCCATGCCTGTAGTTCCAACAGCTTAATCAGAACAAAATGAATGCCACCGTCCTTCCCCTTTCCCATACTTCCAAACTAAATATGCAATCACTTGCTTTTGTCTGGGCATGCATTGTCAATGCTCAGCTCAAAGTAATTAAACTGTGCTTTTGCTACGTGAGTTCATTTTGTGATGTGCTCTCCGGAGTATAGCTGAATGCAGGCAGATGTTCCCTTTACAATGTAGGAGAGTCACAAAGAGGGAAGACTGCAAAAGAGCGGATGGGAACACTGTGCGCATATCAATCAGCTGCCACCATCAAACACTCACTTAGGTTGAAACTATCTTCCCCCACAGCTAAGCAAGGCTTTGAGTATTCACCTGCGGTGTCAGTGCTCTCCCTGTGGTTTACAATGAGCCTTTAAAGTCCCCGCCCCTTTGAGCTAGTTTCTGGAAAGCCTTGTTGTATTAATCTCAATTTACACAGACTGTTAAAAGTCATCCTTTTCTGCTGTGATCTTTCCCCTGTGACATGTTTTGGGACACAATACTAGTACTGTGATTATAATGTTACATGTTGTGGCTGTTGTCTTGTCTTGCAATACAATCATGTGAAAAAATAAGAACGTCCCTAGGAAACATATTTGAACAAAAAAAACATTTTCACCATGTTCGATACAGTGCTTACACATAAAGGTAAAACACTTTTACAAAACCACAAGGAAAGGTAACTTTTTTCAGTAGCTTATTTTTTGCTAAAATGGACAATACTAGCTTCTGAAGCTAAAGACAAAATAAATCATAGAAAATGTAGAAAATTAACATAATGGTCCACCAGTCTCTGTCACTTGCTTGCTGAAACTATTTTAACCAATCTTCCATGCAAAATTCCTTCAGTTTGAGGTGTTTTATTGTTAATTGCCCTTTTCAAATCCCTTAATGAGATAAAAAAAATCTTTAAACTTTCAAAAACCTCCAAATTTTCAGATTTGGACAGATGGCCTAAATATCTTCAAACATTAAGATAAGATAAGAGATAAGATAATCCTTTATTGTCCCACAAGTGGGAAATTTCACATTCTTTGATGTGATGCAAAATTCATTATTGAATCAATGACCACATTCTGCCTAGTCCCTGAGCCAGCAAAGCAACCCAAACCATTACATTTCTGCCATGACGGGTTTATCTCCTGAAAAGATGTATCTACACCACACGTTGTACTGTTACTATTACCAAACAAATCTACATCTACTTTGTTCCAGAAGGTCTTGGCTTAAACATTCTTTGCCAAACTACTGTCATGCTTTGACAGTTATTTTAGGAAAACTAAAGCATTTCCTGAAACATGACCCAAGCAGAAATGTATATTTAAGAGTTGTTTAGACAGCTGTTAATTGTTTTGTTTTTCTTCTTCTTCATGTTTTATATTATTATTCACTATTTTATTCACTAATATTATAATTAATACAAATAAAATGAATACAGTGAACAGTATATGTTTGTCAATGTGGTTACCCTTTCTACAGTTCTCCTCAGAGAAGCCCAGAAGAATTTGTAGTAACCATCAAATACCTGGTTTGAGTTCAATTAATGGTTAAATCAAATGTAGCTGCTGAGTTTCAGACATCAATGTGTGCTGTTCTAATAGCTCTCAAAACATATTAACTACTTTTTACACACATTTATTTTTCATTTTGCTGGCAGATAGACATTTGCTGCTTATATATATGGATTTATATTATAAACAATTAGCACAACTGCCTAAGACTGTTGTACAATACTGTATATATTTTCACGTCAACAGTTTCAAGAGTTAAATGTTGATGATGAAAGTAATGTCATTTTATATTAAATGGTTCACTCTTGAGAATTTGCTGGGACAGCTTGCCCTGGATAAACTGGCAGCCGCTTGAAATCAAAGCCATTATAACTACTGTTGTACAGTAGAATGATTTATTTCAAATCATTTAGAGATCTTTTTAAATACCATGATAAATTCATAGGCATCCACGGTCTTACTTTCTGAAAGCTATAAAGAGTTATTTAGTTCTTTATTTGGCATGACAGTACCAAACACATTAATAGCAAAGAAAACGCCAGACTCTAGATGTTACATTTTTATAAGTGTGATTCCATGTGCAGGGGGTTCTAAACAATAGCACCTGATATGAAACATCTGATTCAAATGTAATAAATTTGAAGGTGTCAGTGTTGCATTAGCTTCATTTGCATACACCATTTGTCTTTGTCCTGCAATGTTTGCCCATGTTTGCACATAATGTCTTGTGTTCAGTGTTTTTATTTTGCACCATGATCTTGGAGGACGTGTAGAATATTAAGGGTTTACATACTTGTGAAAATGACTAAAAAAAGTGTATATGTCATTGGTTGGAGTATAATCCCTTCATTTGTATGCACTGTATCAAAGAGTTCAAAATATTTGCTAGTTCAAATATACTGTGAATAAAAATCAATAATTTCTATGGAATAAATTTCCATTTTTCTTTTACCTTTTATTTTGAAAATGCATGGGGGGATCTAAATCTGATTAAGTTATATGTTGACATGAGTAATTAACTTTTCATAACATTTAATGTTATGATTAGGGTAGATGCAGCACACAAAAATAAAAAACTAAATTCAGTGACGCATAGCAACCTCCGGCAGTGTCAGTGCTGCAAAGGCCAATATTGTGATGACGATTGTCAATGTTACCACCATATACAGTTTCTACAAATGCAGCAATTAAAAGCAGCATAGTTTTCCTACCTGACTCTATGAACTCGTTGTTGGAGGCCACCCATGCCTCTTTGCTTTTACGGAGACTGTCTTCCATGGCTTTGATATCAGTGAAGGGGCAGTTGCAGTCAGGGAACTTGGCGGAGCATCTGCACCAGCAGTCATTGTTATGGCACAACAGCTCACCCTCTGAATTACATGCCACATAGCTGAGGGCCGCCTCCACAAAGCGGTTCCGCAGGAATTCAGGTAGAACATCCTGTAACCCTAGATTCAGAAAGAAGAATTAAATTATTTAACTACATTGTGATTTAATAGATTTGTTAGATTTTTTCTCTTACATACTGTAAACATGAAAAATATATTAAAGGATTGTTTTTCTTTCCACCAAGTTGTATGCACAATAATGCCAAACAGTACACCAACATACAGTAAAATATCTTTTCTTTTTTCATAAATTGAGAAATTCCCTGTTTTTATTTAGCTAAGAAGAATGTAAGAAGCAGATTTGATTCAACCGGCATTACCTGGGCCATTCAGTAGCTTGGTGTGCAAATAATTGAAAAATAAATGGAGGTGGCTTTATATTATATTTATATTAAAAAACTGTCAAACAGCAAAAGACTGCAGAAACCATAATAGTACATCACCATTGTAGCAAATTTTGCTATACATGGGAAACTACTAACTTAGGTTGACAGGCTAAATTGTCCTGTGATGGATTGCCCTCCTGTCCAGGCTGAATCCTGCCTTAGCCCACAGTCAGAATGGTTTTGCTCCAGCTTCCCCACAACCCTAACTGGATAATCAGTTTGGGAAATGAATGGATGGATAAACTTAAAAGATGCCATTCTTGAAGAAAGACAAGTTCAGCTGTTCAGCAAAGGAGAAAGAAAAGACAAAAGAATTCACCTGAAGAGATTAATACATTAGGAAGCTTCTTTTAGTAAGTTGAGTACAAGGAACAGCAAACTGGCTATGTTAGCATGATGTAATTCGAACCAAGCCTCAGAACTGCAGACTCAAAGCACTCAAGAAAAAGCACTTGTGCACACTGTAGCGAGCCCTCTTCCCTGACCTAACCATACAGAGTGACATGTCCCAATTCTCCAGCTGTGTGCTACAGATTTTGCTTTGTGCACTGGTGTGCAATCATGTTGGAACAGGAAGGGGCCAGTCCCAAACTGTTTCCACAAAGTTGGGAGCATGAAATTGTCCAAAATCTCTTGGTGCTGAAGCATTCTGAGTCGATCTCTGAGCACTATGCCCCTCAGCATCCGCTGATCCTGCTCTGTCACTTTACGTGGCCGAACACTTTGTGGTTGAGTTGCTGTCATTCCCAATTGCGTCCACTTTGTTATAATGCCACTGACAGTTGACTGCGGAATATTTGGAGTGAGGAAGTTTCATGACTGGACTTGTTGCACAGGTGGCATCATATCACAGTACCAAGCTAGAATTCACTGAGCTCCCGAAAGCGACCCCTTATTTCACAAATTTTTATAGAACACACTTGGTTAAAAATTTTCTCTCCATACAGCCAGTTTTATGGATGTGTGAAACTCTAGCAGCACCTGATTCAATGTAGGGAAGGACTGATTGAGGATAACCAGGAATTTATGAAGTCAAGTCAATTTTTCTTGTATAGCACAGAATCTGGGTCTGAGCCCCCAATGAGAAAGTCAAATGCAACAGAGACAAGAAAAACTTCCTAAATTGTAGGAAAAAACCATGAAAGGAACCAAGGCTCAGAAGGGGAACCCATCCTCCTCTGGTCGACACCGGAGAGTGATAACAGATAAAAGAAGAACTAAGAGAAGCAATGAGTCCAATACAACGAGACATCTGCAGTTCTTTGAGTGCAAGTGGTTCTCTCAGTTGAGATTGAGTAAGTTGTTCCATCCATGTGGGCTCTGCTCAGAAGGAGTGAGGGGTGCATTAGATTTGCTGGCAACTACAGGTACTGAGCTTCCATGAGGAGAGGCCTGGAAATGGTTAAGCCAGCAAATTGACACAATCAGTGTTTTCTGTGTTACTGTCATATAAATATATATATATATATACATTTTTACAGTGCTTCATCTGTTAAAACAAGTATAATGCTGTGGACAAGCTTTGTTAAGATGCACATATCAAACAACAGTTTATTCACAGGTTTGTCCACCCAGCATTCCTTTCCCTTCTCATGTGCCTCCAAAGTAATATGTTTTCTATTTTAAGTCTATGTTCAGAACAATACAATAAGCCCCGGCTCTTTCTCCTCCATTATCCTCTATAGATCGAGCCGAGGGTTAGATGGTTGATGGAATGTAAAGTGGGTCAGACGCTGGGCTGCTGGGGCCAGGCCGACCGTGTCTGCTCACACACTCCTATTTGGTACAGAGTACTGCCACACTGGCTCTGTAATTGGGTAATGGGATGAATAAAGACCACCGATCTCTATGGCAAGGTCATTCATCCATAAACTGCTGTCATGAACTACAGGCATGCTGCAGACAGAGAATCGATGTGGTGCTATGGAATGTTCCCACCTGTTCAGATATTTTGATAGCAGTGAGTAATGTGAGTATTGACGTTTATGTAGGAACTTAATTATTGATGATTGCAGAGACTGGGCTGTCCTGGAAAATGCATTGCAATGGTCCATGCCAATGCCAGCCATCTGAAAGTCTTTTTTTTTTTTTTTTAAATACAATACATACAGTAACCATTTTATTAGAGATCTCTCCTTGCTGAAGTATAACTACTACATGGGCAGTGGTGGCCAGGTTCCACTAATGTACAAGGTACTGTTCCCACTTCACTGTTGATAACCCCTGGATTATGGGGTCGCGTTTCATTGCAGTCCACTTTGTGTGATAGGATGTGTTACAAAAGACAAATAGTGACTTTCACTTCTATGTCTAAATCACTGTTGGGCTGAGATTGGTCCACCACTCCACAACACCTGATGAAATAACAGGCCTGCGGTAAAAACCTGACCAAAGATGAGTAGAGGGGATGTGATAAATTATGCATACATGAAAAATTATGTCTTCTGTTATTGTGGCCACATAAGTAGGTGATCTTAGTGAGCAATGAGTAGAGGTGCATCTACAGTTTCTACTAAAAGGGGAGGTATACAGTGATCAGCCACTTTATTAGGTATACTTCCCAATGCATCAACTCCCCTTACATCTGTTAAAAATTGGGCTCATTCTCTGTACAGCAGTGATACATCCTGTAGTCCTTCATTGGTGGTCAGGTTCTAGACACTGGATATTTTTGGTTGGTGGCCTATTTCAGGCCAGAAGTAACACAAGTAACATTTCACTCGGGATGAAACACACATACACACACACATACACACACATACACACACACACACACACACACACACACACACACACACACACACACTGTGCTGAAAGTGACGCACTACAGAAAGAATACCTGCTCTAGATCATTAACGAACATAAAATTTATTTAGTAAATGGAGCTGATCCGCCCATCCATTTTCCAAACCGCTTATTCATTTCTGGGCGCAGGGAAGCTGGAGCCAATCCCAGCTGACTACAGGCCAGGTTAAGTTACTGGACCGAAGGCCAACCCATCGCAACCCAGGGCAACACAGAAATGGACAACCATTCACACGCACACTCTCATCTATGGGCAATTATAAGACCTTGCACAGTGGGAGGAAACCGGAGCACCTGGAGGGCAGCCCATGGGAACGCAGGGAGAGCTTGTACACTCCATAAAAGCACCTGCAGCCAACTTGGGGACTGAACCCAGGACCTTCTTGCTTTGAGGCGACATTTGATGGACAGTAAGTGTGGCTACACAGTAGGTGTACCTTATAATGTGGCTATTCAGTGTGCATGGGGTTAGGAATCTTTTTTTGCTGGCAACAGTGTGATCACCCAACCGCTCTTAATCAATTCCGCCTTATGAATTACTTATGAAATCGTTCGATAATGAATACATTAATCCTCCTGCTATCCCTCCACCAGTGAGAGCCATCCCGATTTCACAGCCCAGCTGTGGGTGTTGAGCACCTGCTAATTATATTATCTGAGAAAAAAAAATTCTCACTCATAGCAGATCTGACACCCTTCAAGAGAGAATCGATTTCCGTCTGCCTCCTTTTGCGGCCTTTTCAAATTCTCCTTTTCTCTGTATGAATATTTATGGGATGTGTTCCTCAGTATTTATTCTCTGAATCGTGGAAAAACAAGAGACGTAATTAGATGCAGTCTTCCTCTCAAGCCCTGGCTTCTGCTGGGTACAGAGCCAACAGTGTGGGGAGGCGCACAAAAGAGACTGACTTGGATGGCTTTCATTCCGGAGACAGCTAAATAACAGCTCTTGTGCCCCCTCCTCTTCAATCTCGGCCTCTTCACAGAGTGAGAGAACCAGCGCGATGGCGTTTTTTCCCCTTCAGAAGGATTATTGCAGTCTTCAATGATATGTAAAGACCGAAGTTTCCCCCTTACTCCCATTCATCCCCACTACTAATGGCTAACATCCAGCCATCTCTCGTCAGAGAACTGTTAATAGAGTGAGGTCTTTAGGAATTCAGTGAAACAGATGAAACGAAGTGGATTGAAAGTTGGACGGTGTAGGCCTAAGGCATCCTTTATGCAGGTACTTTTCACTCTCCCTCAGCTCCAGACGTGCCCCATCCCCAGCTTATTAAAGTAATTACAGGATTCTGGTCAGCGGGGTGCTAGCTTCAGGAGGCGGCAGCATTAAGTGGGTTGATATTTTAAATGTCAGGCTCGAAGAAAGTGGCGAAAGTGGCACAGGCCAGGTGTATGATTAGCAACAGCTAAACACGTCAGGTTCTTTGCTGCCACATTGCTCTTCCTTTTGCATCCTGACTTGAGTGTCATTCTCCTCACTGATGATGTTCTAAGGGTTCAATAGTATTTTTATGCTGATTTCGAATCTGTGTTTGTTTTTTCTCTAGCATGTTTAGTTGTTTAGATGAAGCTAATGGTAATATTTTCCTCTAAAATGGCTCTGTAAGACCTTTCCGGACAATAAGTCTCCTGCATACAAGGAAAGAGTTCAGAAGCTGCTTGATTCAGAGGATGGGGCTTGTGACTGAGATTTTTCCAGAAAATCTAAATACAGTGAGTGAGGAGCAAGAAGGATGTTTTTACCAGGACATTCAGCCAATGGAGAGTTGATACCAAAGGTTGATAATGGATGTTGTACAGTGCTAATCCAGACACAGGGGAAGAAGAAAATCAGACTTTAAGCATTTCTGAAGAAACAGTGTTAGTGGCCTGACACCATTCTGTAGCTTGAGGCCATTGTGAGGCTAAAGAGATTGAACAGTGTACTTCATTGGTGCTTATACACTGTACATGCAAGTACAGTGTAAACTAACATTATTCTTAACACAAAAAACTGATGTCTTTGGAAAAAATATATGATATCAGCATGAAACACTGATTTAGAAAAGTGGGGTTGTGGTCTCAGATGATGGTCTTCAGGCAGCCTTTGAGAGCTTGCAGCAGATAAGAACTCCAGCAGATGAAGTTTAATTTATTCATTCATTAAGTTCCTTTCTACATAAGTACATGCAGAATACACAGACTTACAGGCAGCACAGTCACAATCTAATTAAAGGAACCTGCTGAAAGAACATTCACCATTTTGTGCAGGACACTTTTAAGATCTCAGGCAAAACAATGAGGGGAATAAACCTGTACTTTATTGCTGTAATGGAGTATTACTCTTATTCTCAGTAATCCCTTCTAGTTTTACTCCTATGTAATTATGGTTCTTTGAGCACAAAAGAGTCTGGAAAGAATGATAGAACTAGTGGGGGGTGGCAGCTGCACATGAAGGTAAGCATTTGGTCCTTTCTAAAATGCACTGACCTTCTTAAAAGACTCAATTGCCACCATCAATGGATGTCACTTAAACTCTGTGGGTTAGTATGTAGCTCTTCACAATGAGAATCAATCTGGATAATAATAATAATAATAATAATAATAATAATAATAATAATAATAATAATAATAATAATAATAATAATTATTATTATTATTATTATTATTATTATTATTAATATTTATAATAATATTTATTTTATTATTATTATTATTATTATTATTATTATTATTATTATTATTATTATTTAACTAAATTAAACAGCTCAGTCCTGTATGTAGTTACGTATCTGTGTGACTCCACTCCACATGTGGGGGATGGGGAGGGCTTGATAGAAATGGCAGACGTGAAGATAGAAGAAGAAATAAACAGGAGAAATAAACAGGAATGAAGTTAGTAGCAGTCTTCGCAACAGGAAAATCAGGCTGCTTCATAGACCTCAGTGTATTGATAGTTCCTAAAATAAAACAATAAATTTGTATTCTAGCCTGACTGTAAAAGTAATTTGGCTTCAGAGTGGAAAAATTATTTGCATTTTATACTTGTTATAGTTTTATCCATTTTTATTCTTAAGCTTTTAGTTCAATCTATATAAATAATTAAATAGCTTAATGAATCAATCAATGAGCACTTAAATAGACAGAATAAAGAAGAAATGAAACAGTTTTCAGACGGTTGTGCGGAAGACTGACGAATGAGGAGTACTTGGGTAGGAATTTGTTAGTCAATACTACTAAAGTATAGATGGCGAGAGCATGAGGTCCGGGCCGATGTACAGCAAGATCGGTTATATGGGTAGTAAAGGCTGAATAGCAGCGTGTGGATGAGCCTCTGATGTGTACTGTGGGAATAGCCAGGCTTTCTGCAGGTCTGGGAATTTTTCCTTTACACGAACCCAGGAAAACAGTATTATAATGTACAGTTTGGCATTTGAAGGTTTCAGCCTGAAGTGAAAGTGAATGAACTATTCCTTGTTATTACTTGAGTGCACTAAATGCCTATGTTGAGTTTTCTAGTCATAAGCCTTATGATTCATCCATGTTAAAAAACATTCATTTTCTACATTAAAATAGCAGCAAGAAACCGATAATGAATAAGTGCCTAATTAAAGTAGTTCCTGACCAGTTGTCACCATAACTCATGGTGCTATTTATAAGTCAGACACTCTCATCCCTAGGCTCATCCCCAGCATAAAACCAAAAATTCTGTCTCAAAAACCAAAGCTAAGAGCACAGACACAATCTTATCAGTTTTAAACATTTGCCGATTTCAGCTTTTTGCTTTTGGGGATGCTAATCTGTCCTTCTACTACTACTACTACTACTACTACTACTACTACTACTAATAATAATAATAATAATAATAATAATAATAATAACAATAATAACAATAGTAATTATAATAATGATAATAATAATAATAATAATAATAATAATAATAATAATAATAATAATAATAAACACTTTTAAAAAAATATTTACCTCACCAGCATTACCTTATTTCCACTGCTAAAGCTGTCCCACACCATGCTATTCTTACATATAGTGCTACTGCTGTGAGCACAGTCCCAGTTGTTACTGTAATATTGCATTAGCAGAAGGGCTATTTGAATATAAATATGTAAATGGTGTTGTTTCGCTTTACTTTTTCAGGCTGCTGAACAGGATAATAATATGTGCAGCAGGAGTACACTAATCTTTACAACACACTGAAATGGGACACGCAGCTAAGCAACTTTTTTTCTCTCCTATATTTTCCATATCATGCCACCTGCTGAGTTTGTTTACCACAATATGTACTACCAGAATATACACTAGGCCTCTGCTAGACATGGCAGTTGCATTATGAGCCCATCTTAATGCTCCCATTAGTACATTTTTAGATATGCTATGAGTGTGAATCACATACAAGGTTAAGAAGGTTACTTTAAATTGGTATTTCTGTACAGGCCTAAATGACTATTGCAATTCAATTGAATGTACTTTAAGAGCTTTTAAAGACCTCACAAAACTCAAATATAGCATGTGTTACACACAGTTACACTGGTTTTCTTGTCCTGAAGCACTTTCAGAGGTCTGTTTTTGAACCTAGGGCCTCTGTCTTAAGGTACCTAGACCTACAGCCAAATTTGCCTTAAGAAAACTAACAACAAAAAATGTTTTGCGCGTGTGCACTTCTTAAACCTTCATTAAGGAACAGTGAAGATGAATTATTATTATCCATCCATTTCATTAAGAATTTTTTCCCTAAAGTTTTGTTTTAATTATAATTTTAAGACGTATAGATCTTGCAAATTTTACATCCTTAAATGTTTGCTAAATCTTATGATAGCCCAACAACTGTCTTACACATAGAGCGGACTCTCCTCGCAACCGATAGAGCGTGTTTCTTTTTGACCTTTCCTTTTTATCTTTGGTATTTTTGAAAAAGAAAATGAAAAAAAATAAACTGTCATATCTTTCCTTTGAGTTCTACACTTTTGTACTGTGAGTGGATTTTTCATCTATAAAATTATTAAGAAATGATCAATACATCTTTTTTTCAGAGCATTTATATAAAGCTGTGAAATACAACACATTAGAATAGACAAAAGATAATTATATTTTATAATTATATAATTTAAAAAATAAGGAAACATTGTACTTTCCTCAATAAAAATCTTTAAAATATTTAAGCATCATATGTCATTCTTATGAACTTTTCTTTCCAAGAATGTAGTTTTGGGCTGCCAATCACACTCAACCCAATCTAGTCCAACCTCTTTAAATACTGAGTATCAGCTAATACTAAATTGGCTTTCTTTCTGTCAAATCAAACCATTTTATAGTGTTCTTATCTAATTCATGATCAAGGTAGACTGATCTAACTGAAGATTTATTTCTTTCAAATAACAAATATTGAAGTAAAAATAATTGAGACTCTAAAATTCTATACTTTTTGAGAGGGCTAGTTACAGTAAATGTGCTATGATTCCATATTTCTCTGCATTGATGTATTTATTTTTATTATTTATGTTTGTTTATTGCAGTTGGTTTTGTCTATTGGTTTTGAATGCACTGTTTCTACTAAAACCAGTTTCAAAACCAAAAGTAGAGCGGCATGGCCAACTGAACATTTTTTACCTGTTGTGAATCACACAAGAAAAACAAAGCTGGGGTGCATTTGCAGGCATGTCACTCTCAACAAGGAGCAGAAAACAGACTAGAATAGCCATGTGCTTGCATTTAACATGCCCATGTTTAGACAAAAGGAAACTAGCTCAAACACAGTAGAAACGTCGGCACTGCAGGTGCTACAAGGAAAAGAAAACTCCTCAATGCTACAGGCTGTGGATAATGCCCATTTACAGCAACTCCATGACAGAGAAAGAAACAGCAATCCAAAACAAATTATTTTGGGATGGCTGATCCATTCAAATGTGCCACAAAATGTAACTCCTCCCTATTTTTATGATCTAGTATCTGTAATTTGCTATTGATTATATCTCATATAATAACCACCTCAAATATCGAGACAGCGGAAAATGATCAGTGATGAATGTAGTAGAGGGTAATTAAGAAGATGTACATGAACACATAAAATAGTTCTTGAGAGTAAAACATTAAGAATTTTCTACGTTAATGCATATATTTGACCTAGAATTCTATAAAAAATATAGATGTTCACAAAACAAAAGAGACACATTTTATAATTCACATTTATTTGCTGCTGAAAATCAGCATTTCATATCTGTGTGTGGCAAAAGTATGTAAATCTCTAGGATTAGCAGTTAATTGGAGGTTGAAATCAGATGATTTCAATCAATTGAATGTGAGTGAACGTTCTATTATTATATAATTTTATTTCAATAAAAACAGGGATCTGTCAAAGTCTGACCTTCAAAACACGTTTCTGGAAGAGTATTATAGAACAAACAAGGGAGATTTCTGAGGGTTGTTGATGCTCATCAGGTTGGAAAGGGTTATAATTCTATACCAATATCTAGACTCTACCAATGCACGGTCAGACAGACTTTGTAAAAATAGATGAAATCAAGATGAGACTAAATGAGTTCAACCCCAACAAACCCAAAGATCCTAATCATGTAGAAAAAGAGAGATTTTATAAATTGTATCAGATTTTTATAAAAAAAACTAAAGATAATTTTCAAGGGTTCAATCATATATAGTGAAAGAAAAAGAAATGAGGCCACATCTGAAACAGTGAACATGTGGCTTTAGACATGAGGCAGTTTAACATTGCTCTTGGTGTGCTATCAACATGATCTCTAATTTGACATGCTGGGAACCTCAAGGAAGGTTTTCCCATATTTAAGTGGGTGTGTTCAGGGCGCCGGGACCCTATTGAGAACAGTTTGAAAGCTCTTTTGTTAAGAGATTTAGTTGTGATATTATAAGCGTGCAGGTTCAGAGGTGAACTTAGCGTCAGCCCTACCTTTTAGGTGGATTTTATTCTCCGGGCTGTGCACCAACACTGAGCTGACAGAATCCAGGCTGTCGTAGTTGCTGCATCCGAGAGGCCCCGTTCTAGTCTCTGTTACCTAGGAAACAAGAGGATATTTTAATGCCTTATTACCGGAGAAATCAAGCACCTGTTTGTTCCCCTTTAGTGGCGACAGAGAACCGGGCATGGGCCATTCCCTTGAACAAACTGAAATGCATCTGCAATCAGCTTGAGTCAATAGCCAAATGTCACCACAGCCCACTCCACTCTGTGGCGGTTCTTCTAAAATGTCTGTATTTTCTGCATCTTCCATGTAAAATGCAAAACGACGCCCTAGAAACTTGGGCATTGAGTGCCAATGTAATATTAATTTCAAATCAGGAATGCAGCGAGCTGTGTGCAGCTGCACAGTATGAGCTCGGTCCCCATATCAAATGGGAGATGACTTTGTCTGTTCTAAAATAACTTGCTCTCTGTCTATGACTCTAATCCCTTGCTGAACTAAAGAGATAACGCCATTTATTATTGCAGTCATCTTCAGGCCTTTGCCAGATGCATGTCTTCTTGGTTTACTGGGTATGACAGGAAAGTGGCCCCTCCCAGCTAAGGGAAGAGAATAGCACCCACTCTTAGCCTGAAAGGATGTGGTCAGCATGTCAACACAAAATCCTGGCTGAAACCAATCTCACTTCTGTCGTTACCCCTAACCTGCAAAACCGTAAAAACACACACAAGCTTCATCTTACTGTACTTTTGCTTGAAATTAGAAAGACAAACAGAATGGGAAAAAGAAATAGTTTGTCACAATTGTTAGAACTTTTTCAGAGCTACAGTACACTGCAAAAGTCAATTGCACAAATTGTTTGTACCTATTTCTCTCAGCAGCGAGTGACTATCTTCTAGGAAAAACTGTTATTGTTAGAAGAAATGCAAATGTACAAAAAAAGCAGTAAAAAAATCGTAATTAGTTTTGTGTGTAAATAAATGAATGTGTTTTGAGAACTGGTTAGAACAGCTCAGGTTTTGTGATTCCCCTCAATGCCTCCAGTCATTGCATGGACGCCGGAAACTCTCTCAGCAGCAGAGCTTGATTTAACCACTGATTGAGCCCAAACTAGGGATTTGATGGTTACTACAATTAATTCCCGGGTTCCATGAAGAACTCAGAAAATGGTAACCAGACAAATTGACAAACGTATACCGTTCACTGTATTAATTTTATTTGTATTTTTAAAAATACATTTCTCAGGTGCCTAAGCCATTAGCACAGTACTGTAGTGGCAGCAATGTAGGTGCCACTAGTATCTTGACACAGAACATCACCTCCTAGCTTGAGAACAACTCTATCAGCTCAGTCCTACATAGGGAGATCAAGACTGCAGAGTGCTGCACCAGATCAGCCCTACCATCAAGATCATGTAGGATTCTTAGAGACTCAACAGACCCCAGTCACTGTCTGTTCAAACTGTTGAACTCAGGCAAGAGCTTCAGGAGGCTTATGGCAAAAACAGAAAGAATCAGGAGGAGCTTCAACCCTCAGGATATAAGACTTCCACCACAGCTTGTCATAGTTAACATCTTAACCAGGACATTCCACCACAGCTTGTCATAGTTAACATCTTAACCAGGACATTCCACCACAGTTTGTCATAGTTAACAACTATCGGAGACTCTCTCCACCTTCAAGAAACACCTCAAGACTACACTATTCCGCGACTACCTCAGCATCTAAAACACTTGTATATATGAATAGGACATGTAGCACATACCGTCTGTTTTTACTCATATGCTCTTAACGATAATGTAGAAATGTGTTTCAGAATTACGTATAAGCTCTTAATTATAGTGTAGAAAT
>JBBIGC010000013.1:16504812-16521740 GCA_037576955.1 Lepidarchus adonis | reverse complement strand
TGTGTGTGTGTGTGTGTGTGTGTGTGTGTGTGTGTGTGTGTGTATGTGTGTGTATGTGTGTGTGTGTGTGTGTGTGTCACTTGTCTTAGTCACAGAGCGAGAGAGAGAAGTTGCATGGGGTCTGGCCCATTTATGTCATGTGGCTGCACCTGTCCTGACACTGTTATGATATGAACGCTGTTGTCTTCAGAGGCGTCTTAGAGAGACTTTACCCTTACCACCTTCTGGATGTTGCATTCTTCTATGCATATTTTTGTCACATGTTTAAAGTCACATTTCATTACAGAAGCAAGTCTTCCAAACTAACATCACTTCTCATTTTTCCACTGCAGAAATGCTTCTTTGTGGTATCATCTTAAAGATCATTGCAAAACGAGACTTTAATCCCACAAAGTGCACTTTTCATTCCATAACTAACTTTCTGAGTCCTATTCGCCATGACTCACTCTTAGTACATGTACGTTCATTTGGCGATTTCTACCTCAGAGCTCACTGGAATGGGTAAAGAAACTCTGTTGAAAATATTGATTTGAATGCTTCAGTTGTATCTGTAAGTAAAAGCTATTTCAATATTTGTATTATTTATTATTTATTATTTATTTCTGCAATGAACATTTTTTTATTTGTAATAGAAAAAATGACAAAATATTCATAAATTGCAATTTCAGCTCATTTTGGAGGTCATTCAGTTGATTGCATTTATTAAGACATCAGAGTTATGAAGTATTGTGAAGTATTAACTCTGAGTTGGTGAAGTGGTTAATTAAAGTATGACAAAATATCAACACCTGAAAAGCAAGGCATGCAATCTAGCTGGGCTTACCTGTAGATTTTGTAGCGGGTGGAAAAACCTTGCTGAAAGCGTTCCTTGAACTCTGTGTACTCCGGACAGCGGTGGAAGGGCCCTTTGTCGGACAACAACCAGTCCAACTTGCCACTGCTCCGGCCGGACACAGATGCGAAAGGGGATGGGCTGTGGTCCAGGCGCTCAGCCACGGCCAGGAGCCAACTCAAAGAACTCAGAGATGCCCAGTGCCACAGGATCATCAAGAGGAACCATCTAACGGCCACAGCTCTCGGCCAACACGATGCCATCCTGCCCTTGGGTACCTGGGACCAGCATTCTTCTGCCAATCCCGCCTGACCTGCCATGAGAGGAAAATGAAAAAAATTATGATGTGGTCATGTGCAGGGACTATGATTTGCATTCACTTGCAAGAAACTTTATCTTTTGCTTTTCTAACATACAGTCTAATGCAAAAGCTAGCTGCCACCTCTAGAAACTAAGACATTTTTTATTGTTCTTCTCTGGTGTCAACCAGAGAACAATGGATTCCCTTTCAGAGCCTTGATTTCTCCCATCACCTCTGTTACTCATTAGCGGCTCAGACCCAGATTCTGTAAAGCTGCTTTGTGACGACATTTGTTATGAAAAGTAATTTTGAACTAAAACTGACTTGACTTAACTTGACTACTAGTGAAACACTTTGGTATCAGTGTTTCTGTTCAGCAATAAAAAGACACATTGCGGGGAAACAGTGTCATGGTCTAATTATCACACTTTATTTAGTAGCTAAGGAGTAAAGCCAATTAAACTGTAGTTATGAATGAGTTTAATAACTAAGCAGTAGCATTGAATGGGTCTTTCTTAACTGAGAAGCACATACACCACTGTTCTTTTCATCACGTTGCAATATGAATTCCTTTCTCTCTCACAAGGGCATTGAGTTTGTGAAGCACAGTAAACATTCAATTATTCAGCATAGCACTGGGGGGGGGGGGAGAAGATTGAGAATGTTTGATGCATACGTCAAAAAAAATGAAGGGCCATAGGGGATACCCGTATTAATGAGCGAGGGGTTCTGTTCTGCATTGCATAGTCAAACATGGGCTTGGGGAGAGCACTTACTAATGCACTGATGCATATACAAAGACGCATATTATACCAGCGGGATCTGGGACCATCAATATTCCCTGACATTGTTTTCTAATCTTTGCCAAATTCACAATGTGAATTAATTTCACTGGGACCTGATGCATGTTTGGATTCTTAATGATGTATGAACTACCTTGCTTTCCTTTGGAAGTGGCGCAAGGGACAATTGCACATTTCAAAAAAGGCAATTAGTGGGGGAGGCAGCAGGCCTACGTCTGAAGCCAAAGGTGTGTTTTGGACCCCAGTAATAAGCTTAAGATGCACTTCTTGGTGTGTCAGGTGCTCTGTTTACTGGGAACAGTTCATCTGTACACAATTCATAAAGCTATCTGAGGCTGCTGGGTATGAGGGGATGGTTTTTATGTTTCCCCTCTATTGTTTTCTACAAGTTCATCTTATTTCCTCCCTCAATTTGCTAGTTCTAATATAAGGAATTTAATTATCCTTATTTCACTGGGATAATGTCTTTCTCCAACCTCTCTTGCCTCCACTCCCACCATGTGTTTTGTGCCCAGTGATCCTCCCATGGCCTTATCTTGATACATCTAATTCCTCTCTATTGCATTCTGCCTCCCTCTCTCCTTTATATCTTTCATCCCCCACCCCCTCTGCTCCTCAGCTGAACCCTTCATCCTGTTGTTTTTCCTTTTTTTCTTTCAACCCCTTCCATGATTCTGAAATAAAATAACCAAGAGCAGCAGTCTTTCTGTAGGGTGAACAAATAAGCTCAACGTTTCTTGTTCTATGTAAAACGACGCAATGTTTCAGTCACAGAACCATGAGAAATACCTATGTACTGAACAGAATGTTTTTAGAATCTAATATTTTGGTATTCATTGAAAATGCCAATCTTTTTGTACAGCATCTTGCAACAATGACTTGCTAGCTATATGTAGTTTTTGAGGCATTAATGTTAAAATTATTCAAAGAAACTACAATTTTGGTTACAATGGACCAAATACACATTACAGCATGTAGGCTTCAGTGCATGCAACAAAATCCAGCAACAACAACCCAGCATCAGCAATCAATGGCAAGAAATTATTTTTATAACAACAGTGTTGTTTTTTAAGGAATTTTAATAATAATAATAATAATAATAATAATAATAATAATAATAATAATAATAATAATAATAATAATAATAATAATAATAATGTATTTATATAGTGCCTTTCAAAACCCAAGATCACTTTACAAGAAATTACAAAGAGAAAAAAAAGGTCATTCATTAAACAGAAAGGTCTTAAGACAACATTTAAATAAAAAAGATATACCCCATATACAGTACTATGTCCAACACAGAAACCTTTGGCATGGCCATTTTAACTGATGTTGGTGGTTTAACTGTTTGATTGTGCATCAGCACTGACAGAATTTGTAACTTTCCATTTTGATCTTCCCTGGTTATAATCACTATTATTTTTAGGGGGGTACATTTTTAGATTTTGACCCCTCATTGCCAATTTCATGTCTATATGTTTGGAATTTTCTTGTCACAATTTTTGAGCGGTTTCCAGAGCATTCCTAATTCCTAGTATGTCAAAACAGAGTTTAGAAACCACATAATCAAATGTTTACTCTCCAGCAGTTTTGGCTGACTGACTACAAAAATTACATGAAATACTGTTGAGGCCTTTTTTTAGCCTGAAGATAAAATGCAGACAGCCTCACAATAGCCACGGTGATAGTGGACATGAGGAAGGTAAAGTGAAGAGCTAGGAAGTGCATATTCATGACAAAATGCATTGCTGTGCTGATAACATTCATCAAACCTTGTAACACTGCTCCAGGTCTCCATTTAATCACCCTCCACAAGAGAAATACCACCTTATTTGTCAAGCGGAGATGAAGCAAGTACTAACAGAGTGCCTTCCTCAATCTGAAATGGTGTTAGATCATTCATGCAGTGCTGCCAGATCAGATCCTAAATCACCACTTCCAACTGCGCTGATGAACTGCATTAAACAGCATCAGCCATATTGAAGCCATATTCCAGCTGCAGACAGAACCTGTAAAACTTCTCTCTAGGCACAAGTCCTCGATCCTACGCTGTCTGAGGCTGAGTTTGAGGTGCTACTTTTGCTTCGTCCTCACCCGGCTCATTCTGCTGGAAGAAGAAGCAAATTGCTCTCAGCAGCTGAGGAGCATGGGTGATGGTTTCCAAACAGCTGGAGCAAGAGCTGCCAGCCTAGCTCTTTTTGAGCCAAATCATCTATCTCCTTTCACTCTCTCCCTCTTATCTGTCTCACCCCCATGACTGTGGCCTCACTGGAGCTTTCTTCCTGCTGACATAACTTCATCTCAGCGCCGTGTGCAGTACGTGGTCCTGACAGGCCTACAAAGAAAAGGAAGATTCCTATGCTAATTCAACCATGTGTTAATTATGGTGTTAACGTATCCGAACGACCTTCAAAAGTCATATGGCAGGCACTCATTCGACTCTGCAAAACCATTTTCTGGCAGCTTTCTGCTTGGGGGAGGGGGAAGGAACGAGGGACAAAAATGATCTACAGCTCATTTCAGACCGAAATACCTTTGCTGACTTCTTCCCATCTCACTTGAAATTTGCCTTTCAAATGAGCCCAAGTTCTGAGCTGTGACACCCAAGACTACAATATCCATGTGTGGGCTTATTGGTCTGTGGCCCCCGGAGGTTCTGCCTAATTATAAAATGCATAAAACATATTGAAAATGCCATAGAGACAATGGAAGAAATACTGAATTTAGGCTTGACATTTACATGCTCGTCTTGCATAATTCAGGTGTCTTTATATTTACCCTCACCACCCTGGAGAGAATCTGGGCAAAAGAAAGAAAGTGCCTAGAATTTATTAGTGCGTAATTGGGAAGGAATAATGGGACGAACCTCATACATGCCACCCTCTGCATCCGTATATGCCTTGCCATTTCCAAAAGGCTTTGCGGGTGAGCTGAAGGCAACCAGGCAGCACAGGCCTTAACGGCTGGAGAGGCTGGGAGAACACATTGGAACTAATTGATCAGATAACCACCGTCAGGTGGTTTGGAGGATTGGCCAATGGCCCCCTGACACAAGAGCTCTGAAAGGTCTAGAGCATTCAAACAAGGGCTGGGGGCCTGTGAGCCACCCCCTAACTTGAGGGTTTTGTACCTAAATTTGTCCTCTGCAATGTAAAAACAGCTTCTGCCATCTGGACTGGATTCCATTTGGCAAAGGTGGGGAACCAGAGGCATAACGCACCATGGGGAGAGTGGTACACACATGGAGTTGAGAAGTGATTTATCAAGAAGTGCCATCATGATTCCAACCTCTGTGTAAGCAGACAGACCTTTGGTAACATTGCCTGGGGATTCATATATTTTTAAAGTGCCTACTACCTCCATTAATATGCACAGCGGTTTTATCTTGTGAAAAACCATGAACCTACAGGCCATTCTCCTCACCAATGATTTTCGGTGGCTCCTGTACTGAAATAATGCCAATTTTAAATCTGTGTTTTATTTTTCTCTTGTCACGTATAGTCGTTTGATGAATCTAATGATATATTGTATGATATTTGGTAGATTTAGTCCCAGCTCCTCTGGAATATCGCTGCAAGAACTCCTGAAGCTTCCTGTATACAAGGAAGGAGTTCAGAAGCTGGGATGTGGCTCATGACTGACAATCTACTTCTTGCTCCCATCTAGAGATCATTCCAGAAAATCTAGGTACGTTGCTACCAATGTTTCTGGAATGAGAGTATGTTGCCAAATCAGACTGTAAGTGTTTTAGAAGAAGCAGTGTTAGTGGCCTGACACTGATCGAGGCCATTGTGAAGCTTTTTGACGTCGCACTGAAGAGATGGAACAGTTTAGTTAATTGTGCTTATACATGTACATGCAAGTACAGTGTAAACTCACATTACTCATAACATCAGCATTGAACACTAATTTAGAAAAGTAGGTTGGGGTCTCCCATGATTACAGTATTTTTGTTGTTGTTGTCTTGTGTTATTAAAGAATCATCTGACTCAAGTTGAGTCAGTTTAATTTCTATAGCAATTTTAAGAGTTTACTTTGCCTCAAACCAGATTTACAGAACCCAGATCCGAGCCCCTGAGTAACAGAAGTGAGGAAAAACTCCCTTAGCTGGAGGAAGAAACCTTGGGAACAACCAAGTCTCAGGAACCTGAAGAACAACAACAACCAAAAGAAAAACAGTCTCAGTTTCTAGAGTTGGCAGCTAAAAGCCTATAGCTTGGAGTAACAGATCCAGCATATGCATATGAAGCACAATGTACAGGGAGATGGTCCATGGACAGCTGAGCAGGATGCTCCAATGATGACCAATCCAAACATGGCAATGAATAATGTTTTAGAGGAGCAATTACCATAACATAATCACAAAGTTGCCATATTCACAATCACTGACAGTATAAACGCAGTTCGCTGATGCTGTGTTCATATAGCATGCTGAGAGTTTTTTCTCTCTTTTTTTAAGATTCAGTATCTCCCTGAATGGATGTGCGGCATGCCTGCTGATTTGGAATGTACTGGGAATAAAATGTCTTTGCAATGAAGTGAGCAGTTTTTTGATCTCAGGATAGTTGAGTAACTCACAAAGCTGCTCGAGTTGATTTGCACTACATGCACATGAAGTTGTTAAGCCAAACACTCTACATCAAACCATCACTCGAGAGTGTTCTGTATTTCGAAAATGATCTACTCTGCATGTCTCTCTTCCATCACAAAAGGGTGCTTTGCCAAAAGTAACTAGGAGTACAAAGTCTCAAGGGGGAAAAGATTCCAGTGTCTTTGTGTTCAGGTAAACAGCGTATTGGGGTAAAAACAATGAGTATTTACCTGTATGGACAAGGTAATGAGGCCTACTAGTTTTGCATCCATGCATATGTTCAAACCAACAGCTATTTAATGGTTTGGACAATTTTCTGAGGATTGAAGATTATTGCCACTACTGATTTCAGCTATTGGGGGGTTGTCTGTGTCTGTGTGTTTGTTTGTTTGTTTGTTTTTTGTTATTATTTATTATTGCTTAAATGTGATTGTGATGTGGTTTGAGGATATTAAGCACTGCAGTTTGCAATGCTAATTGGTCAATTCCAGCGCATTAACTTTACTACCCTTGCAGCTCCTGTGCAGCTACCAAATATATTTTTCCTGAGAAACTCCATTTGGAAAACAGGGAAATATGTAGAGTGAGAATTTATTTTTACAAACACCTAGATTACAGTTTGCTCCATGAATTGTCCAGTACCTCATGCAGAAATTCTGAGTGACCTTATTTGGCTTGGTGCACATACAGTGGGAGTCAGAAAGTTTTCAGATCCATTTCAATTTCTTAATTTCTTTTAATCACATAACCTGATGCTTCAATCATTTACATTCCTTTCTCATTAATCTACACTCTGTTCCCCATGATGCCAAAGTCAAGATAAAATTTTCTATATTTGTTAAAAAAAACTGCAAACTGATAAGTATTCACACCTTTTACAACAACACTTCAAATGACTAATTTCTCTGAAGTGTTTCTAATCATTGATTGGACTCTTTGGTAAATCATATTGATTGGACATGATTTGAAAAGACACACACTTTCCCATACCTGACAATGCATATCAGAGTGAAAACCAAACCATGAGGTCAAAGTAACTGCATGATTGTGCTTCTGGAGCTTAGTCCTTCTCTACACAGGATCTCTGGAGCTTAGTCAAAGAGGCCATTGGATTGTTGATCACCTCTCTCATTAAGGGCCATCTCCCTCGATTCCTCAGTTTGGCTGTGCGACCAGCTCGTAGAAGAGTCAAACTCCATCTATTTGAAATCATGGAGGCCACTGTGCTCTTGGGCACCTTCAATGCAGTAGAGATTTTTTGTAGATCGGTGCTTTGCAACAATCCTGTTTCTAATCTCTGCAGGCAGCAACTTTGACCTCATGACTTAGGTTTGTGTATATGATTTGTCAGCTATGAGGTCTTTCCAAATCATGTCCAACCAGTTTAATTTACCACAGGTGGAGTCCAATCAAAGTGTAGAAACATCTCTGAAGCAATTTAGAGAAATTCACAAATGAAGTTTTGTTTCAGTTTTTTCTTAAATGTACAAAATTGTAAAATTTAGTTTTGTCTTTGATATTATGGGGATCTGAGTGTAGATTAATAATGAAAAATAATTCAAACCATTGTTGCATCAGACTGCAACATAACTAAACTGAAATACTGAATCCCTACTGTATACTGCCTAACCATGGCTGCTTATGAGTCTACCCATTTATTACTTCTAGTCAAGGGAGAAAGACCTGTAGCTCAACTGTACAGGTTTATTGGGCTTAATCTGCAGAAAGAGAAGCAGGTGCATGCCCACTGCTTCTTCAACTTAGATACTTCTCCCACTCAGCTTCCTCCAAACTCAGCAAACTCACCAGCTGTTCTGCTCTGGGCTTTGGCCTCACCTCTGGAAGCAGCTCCTCTGAAAATGATTTAAATCGCAAGCAAAAAACAAAACAGAAAAGAAAAAGACAGAAATAAACTCATCAGTTCCATCACACCCTACACAGGCAGTTTGTTTGGACATGGTTTGATGAGTGGATGAGGGCAATTAACAGCGTACCTCCCACATTGTCAGGTTTTACTTGGGCACAGTTCACGGTTTCAGCTGTGACAACACTGATAGTGAGACTGACTGTCTTAGCGAAACCACGATTTTCCTACTTATTTGAGAGGAAGAACCAGGGAGAAGGAGGCCCGGGGGTGTGAAATTCTTTTGTTCCTTCAGAACAGAACCAGTCATTGAGGAGAAAAGCATCCTATAATGCAATGCTTGCATCACATTGTTACAGCACAGGCCTTGTTTATGGCATTAGGAGTGTCAAGAGTGATATAGATTGAAAGCAGCAAAGTAAAACATAAAAAGACGCTTTGTGGGCCAAACTTTTAATGAGGGCCTGCCATAATGCACCACCAACCTCTCTATGTGAATATTTCATGGACGGTTTCGTACAGTAAAGAAAACCTCGCTTTTCAGCAAAAAGACCTGGCAGGTGATCCTTTTTTTCAATAAAACATGGGATAAATAAATAAAACGACATGATCTCCCAGATGAAAGTTTTAAAAAAGATGCGCTAATTAAACCATGTACCCATTTCTCACTAATCAGCTAAAATAATTATGCAGGCGAGAAGGTGCATTTAGGTTAAAGTAATCACGTTTACCTACTTAGCGTGTACAATCACACAAAGGTACCTTCTTGTTTCTGGGACAAAGTAAAGCAAGTGCTTAGCCAGATGAATAAATAGCTCAGCAAGGCGTGGTGTTATCCAGATGTTCTTTCCAGTGATCAAAGAGAAGATTAAGGCAAAAAGTCAAAGTTAACCACATTAACGGTTGGACTCTTGGCTTCAGTTAAAAACAGCAACATATGGATAATAAATGTTCATCAATGCTGCCTTTGTTTTTCGTCCACGAACTGATCATTAAGAAATCACGATTCGTCTGCAAAAAAAATTCGACCCGGCCCAGCTGCTTCATGATGTGAGATGTTCTCAGTATCAAGAGATCAATGATCTCTTATTTCTCTGCTGTCCAGCTGTTCTATCTCCATAAACACATTGCAGGGTGTAATCACTTATACATCACTCTGTTAAGAAGGTGGGGTACAAAGAAGGAGGAGGAAAGAAATATACCCATGATAAATACCCAAGCTGCTTATTAGATTAACACTGCTCCATAAAAATCCATTTGCATATTGCCTGGACTCTTTATTGGCCATGAAGCTCACACTCCCCCAACCCACCCCACCCCCCACCACCCCCAGTGGTCCTAGTGGTGCGGCTGCCAGCCCTTCACCAGCATGAGTTTGTTGCCAGAAGCCTGTGCAAACTCATTTGGTAATTGAGGAGAAAGTGTGTTCCCTGTGCAAATAGAACTCCCACACACACCTATGGAACACTCACAGCTCTAATGAGGGGATGAGGCTCAGGAACACAGCGGACCCTCCTGCACCCCAGGACTGGATCCAGCCTCGTTACCATGGCCACACTGTATAGGCGACCAATTATATCAAGTGCTACCCCAAGCAGGCGCACATATTCACAAGCTTCATGAGCCTTTTAGGAGCGGCCACGTCAAACCTGCTCCATAAACACATTGCAGGGTCTTGTGGAGGACTCTTAGTTAGTCAGGTCATGTGGTTTTGAAACAAATTGCCTCATTGTTTGTCTGCTGTAACTTATAGCAAGCCCACGACCAAGCCTGACAATACATTTTCTGAACATTCCAATTGACTGTTGAGATGGGCCATGTTCTTCTACATAGCAGCTAAACAATTGTTTGTGGAAAGCAGTAGTTTCCTAAAAATTTGGAAATATTTATATATTAATACATAAAGAAATTATGTGCTAGTTTAAACCAGGTATACTCTTGGGCATGGAAGGTCACAGCACTGCAGAATGTAATGTTTCTGACCCCCAAACCAATTTTTTTAACTCAGGGAGAGATTTGCAGTAAACTCATGAGGGAAGTCAGGTGTGTTAGAGGAGTGAAGAAACTCCTCAAATGTTTGACTCTGTAGAACTAGAAAAGAGAAGCACTAGACTAACCCATAAATGCCTTAAGAGAATTTGGGCCTTGTCATATCACTTTATCATGAGCCAGCTATGTAAAATTCCTTTTGTTAAGTGGAAAGTACAAAAAATATAATTTGTAGTTGAAATATACCACTGCAGATCCCGTAAGACTTTTAGCTGTGATTTAGCTGTGATTTAAAAAAAACAAGGGTTTAAACACTCAAGACATACGTAACACAGAAAACCCGGGCATGGGTGAAGTCAAAGAACAAGTGACAGGCGCGGACACTGACAAGGTGAGGGAAGACAAAGGTGTGGCAACTATTTGGGGAAACTGTGACAAAATTAAGGTTTATTATAAATCAATAGCTATTATGGAATTGTAGTAAGGTAAATATAAAATGCTCCCACAAACAGGACCTGGGAAATGACATTTTCTAGTTGCAAATGTAACCCACTTGATGCCTCTTCACTGCCCACTTGATCAGAAGGTTGCCGGTCCAAGTCCCAGCCCAGTTGCCATTGAGAGACCCTTGAGCAAGGTACCATCCAGCCAAACTGCTCTCTGTGCTGTTGATTACTACCCCCAGCTCCACGTGTGGATAGGTTTGAGTGACAGGGTGTGTTCACAGTGACAATTAGCTTCATATGTTAAAATGTTTTAACTCACCTCTGTGATCATAGGGTTAGCAGATTTGAAAGAGCAACCCAAGGTGAATAGACACTCTATAATAAGACCATGCATATAGGCCTACAGAGAATGTTCAGATGAAATTGCTTTCCCAATTCCCATGGAGGAAAAAAAACTCATACACTCTTAAACTTGAAGCTGAAAAACCAGTGAAATTTCCCTTTTTAACATAAGAGAGCGGCAGTCTTATTAGAAGGCGGGTTTACGAATGTGCCCTCTCCCCTGTGCTCTCGTGTTGTAAAGGTGAGTTTTAATGGATTGTGTAATTGATCCAGCTCATTTCCGTTGAGCCCTGTGGTTCTGCACACAGGCCTTTTTCCCTTCAGCACAGTGTGCCTGACACCATCTCTCAGCCACAGGAGCTGGGGTTGTTCTCCTGGGCCCCAGCGCTTCATACTACAGATGAGCTGCAAAACTTCATCCAGATGATCTCTCCTCACCTCTGAGAGCCTCATTACTGCAGGTTCTTACAGACTAGACCCACCATGAGTCAGGATGTAATTAGATGCATATTTTCCTGACTTTCTTGGATGTGAATTGAAAAAATGTGTCATTGTGAACACCTTTAAAGTACAACACAATGAAATGTGACATTTAACCTATCCACACAGCAGTGGGCAGTAGTGAACCGGGACAGTATCTTGATCAAGGGAAACTCACTGCTGCCTGGGCTGGGACTTGAACCTGCAACCACCTGTTTAGAGTCTTCCTAACCATTCGACCACCACTGCCCAAAAATATGACCTCTGCATTTAACCCATCCACATATGGAACAGTGGACAGCTATCAACATTTACATTTATTCATTTTCGTGATGCTTTTGTCCAAAGCAACCTCCAGCTACAGGAACAATCAAGCATTTAATTCACACATGACAGCACATGTAATAAGTGCTACAAAGAAATTAATCACATTCCTTTTAGTCATTGAATAGAGGCATTGAATACAGATGAGTGTACCTCAGTGGTGTCTGAACCTGCAACTTTCTGATCAAGGTGGCAGTGAAAAATATCAAGTTGTAACCTTCTGATTCCATGGGCAAGGTCCTAACCAATGGGGCACCACTGCCCACCTGTACAAGCTATAGTATTTAAACATTGTTTTAAGTTCATTCCAAAGTTCATATGGTCCAGAAACGATGCTGGAAATACTCTCAAGATCTCGAGATCTCGCCAGCTCACCTACAACTAACCACCTGTCCATGCTCTGATTCTGTCTGGCATTGACTACTGACCACATTATTGCTCTTCCTGCTGGTCCTCACTCTGCTTACATCAACCATTCCTTCTCCAACTACACTGCTTACCTGTTCAGTCTTGTGTCCAGGTTAAAATATTGCTTCTTCTTTTCAAAGCTCTCCAGAACCTTGCTTCTCCCTACCTCTCTGATCTCCTCATGCCTTACTCCTCTGTTTGCTCTCTTAGGCCTTGTCCACACAGGCATTCAAATCTTGAATATATGAACACGCTTTAAGCGACCTAGGCGTTTTGTAACAGTGCTTGATTGATTTTGTTTCGCCTCTGTTGACTGCCAACCTGCAGCCCAGACTGTAATGCCGTGTTTGTGGGGGCATACATACATATATATACACAGTATACATGCATACAAATGTATAATCATTATAGAGAATAATTATACATTTATTAGAGCTAAAACCTGACATCCTTATGTTACACAAGGTGTAAAGAGTCATGGGATTTATTCAGTCCTCCAAAACGGAAGATTAACATGTAAACGCAATGTAGGCGTTTTCTACTCCACTGCTCCACTGCTCCACTGAACTGATGACCTGGTCATTCCTCAGACAAAACTCTCCACTATTGGAAGTTGCTCCTTCAGAGCCATAGCCCCCAAACTTCCTCAATCTCTCCATGATTGTTCCTCCCTTTATACCTTTAGCTAAAGACACATCTTTTCAATGACTTTTCCATTTTCATCTTTTTTTTGAGGGATTGTGAAATCTAAACTCAACTTATTTTTATTATTAGTTTTTTTTGTTTAGTTTTTATTATTACTTATTCAGCTGTTTAGCCCATTCCTTGTTAGATAAGTTATAACGAGAGGAACAGCCCACACTATTTTCTGAGTGAGAAACAATGCAGAACAGCTAATAACACAGATTATTTAAATGTAAAAATTTTAAAAAGACGTCAGAAATGGTACTGGGAGAATTAATTACAACTGCTGCAAAAAAGTAAACACAAATACTACGTGGACCCAGGAAATACAGTATGTATACATAAGAAAAATGTTGGGCCTTAAGACAACTGCAAAACCATTTGTTTAGTACATTGAAATGTGATTAATAGCCCAGCAACTGGGTATACACAAACCAGTGTATTTATTCATGCTCGCCACAAGATTGGTTACATCAGAATGGGCATCTGGGGTAAAATTTGTCCCAAATCATGATGCAGACAAAGACACACAACTACTGCCACCAGGACTTTGCAGGTGGAAATTATGCTCCTGTTGGTCAATTGAGCAAAAGAAGGGGAAGGCATGTCAGGAGGCAGGAAGAGAGAAGGAAAGGTAGAAGAGTTGTAGGAAGTGTGGGTAGGAATTCTAAATGTTGGCAGCATGACTGGTAAATTCAGAGTTAGCTGATGTGATCAGAAAGAAGGTTGATATTTTGTCTGTGCAAGAGACTAGATGGTAGGGGGGTAAGGTCAGGTATTTTGGAGCTGGATTCAAATTGTTCTACAATAAGGTGGATGAGAGGAGAAACAGGATAGGGGTTATTCTGAAGAAAAGATTACCTCAAGAGCGTTTTGGAGATGAAAAGTGTGTCAGACAGAGTGATGAGTATGAAGTTTGAAATTGAAGGGATGATGATGAACATTGTTAGTGCATATGCTCTGCAAGTTGGGCATGAGGTAGATAAGAAAGCATAGTTTTGGGTTGAGTTAGATTAAATGCTGGAAAGTATACCCAAGAGAGAGAGTGCAGTAATTGGTGCAAACTTCAATGGACATGTTGGTGAAGGGATCAGAGCTGATGAGGAGGTGATGGGCCGGTATGGCATCAAGAAGAGGAATGCCGAAGGTCAGATGTTAGTGGATTTTGCGAAAAGAATGGAGCAGGCTGTGGTGAATACATATTTTAAGAAGAGGGAGGAATAAAGGGTGACATACAAGAGTGGAGGAAGATGCATAATGTGGATTATATCTTATGCAGTAGAGTCAGTCTGAAGGAGATTGCAGACTGCAAAGTAGTGTTACTGGAAAGTGCAGCTATGTTTAGAATGCATAGAATGGTGTTCTGTAAGACAAATATGGTGATCAAGAAGAAGAGAAGAGTGAGGGCAGAACCAAGGATTAAATGGTGGAAGTTAAGCAAGAAGAACGAAAGAAGTGGAGTTCAGGAAGAAGTTAGGACAGGTACTTGGAGGTTGTGAAGAGTTACCAGATTGCTGGGCAACTACCACAAAGGTGGTAAGGGAGACAGCCAGAAAGGTGCTTGATGTGACATTGTGACAGAAGAAGGAAGATAAGAAAACATGCTGGTGGAATGATGATGTTCAGGGGAGTATACAGAGGAAGGGGCTTTCAAAGAAAAAGTGGGATAGTTCTGAGATTTGCTTTGGGATTGATGAATATGGACATGATTAGAAATGAGTATAATGGCAAAAAAAAAGTATGTGAACCTTTTGAAATGTTATGGTTTTCTGCATTAATTTGTAATAAAATGTAATCTGATCTTTATCTAATGCAAGGGTATTTACAAACATAATGTGCCTAAAATAACAACACAAACAAATCTGATATGTTATGTCTTATTGAGAACAACCACAAACAACTGATATTACCCTTGAGTTATTGACCTCCAAAAAACTAACTGGACTGGAGGCTTATTAAGAAAATGAGCTCGGAGGTGTGGACCAGAGCTACTTAAATTGACCTCCAAAAAGCTAATTGGACAGGAAGCTTGTTAAGAAAATGAGCTTGGAAGTGTGGATCAGAGCTACTTGACTGATAAAAAACACTCAAATATATGGGGTTTGCTCCACACAAGAAGAATAAGACCAAAAAAGCTTTCAGAGGATCTGCAATCAAGAATTGTTGATTTATATAAAGCTGGAAAAGACTTTCACAAGTCTACTGGATATACAAATGGAGACACTTTGGCACTGTGGCTACTATAACAAGAAGAGGGTGCACAGTCAAAATGACCCAAGAGCACAACAAATACTCACCTATAGGGTAAAGGAACAACCCAGAGTGACCTAAATGATTTGAAGGCATCATAGGAACTGGCTAACCTCTGTACAAGTTGTGAGTCATGAGTCTACGGTATGTAAAATATTGAACAATCCGAGTGACTAATAGCAGAACCCCACAAAGGAAGCTGCTGCTTACTAAAAAGAACATTGCTGCATGCCTGAAACTTGAGAAAGAGCACAATGACACTCTACACCGATACTAGCAAAATGTTTTGTGGACTGAGGAAGCTAAGATTGACCTGTTTGGGAAGAACTCCCAGCGCTACATCTGCTGTAAGGGCACTACATATCATCATGGAAATGTCATTCCAAAAAATATGGTGAAGAAAACATCGTGATTATGCCTGCCTTGCTGCATCAAGGACTGTTTAGCTTACAGTCATTTAGGGGAAGATGAATGAAAAAAAGTATATCAATAATTCGTCAGGATAATGTGAGAAGGACTGTACTTCAGCTAAAACTCTGTAGAATTTGGGTAATGCAACAGGACTTAAAACACTGGAGCAAGTTTGCAACAGAATGGCTTCAGAAAAACAAAAAAAAAACTTTTGGAGTGGCCAAGTCAGAGCCCAGACCTTGAAGAGAACCATACATGTGAGACGTCCAGAGAATGTAACAGAGCTAAAACAATTCTGCCAGGAGGAATGGGATAAGTGTGCAAGTCTGATCCACAACTACATTAAATTTGTTTTTTGTGTTATTATTATAAGCACATGCTATTTAGCAATATTATTTAGCAAAGTAATGATAAAAAAAACATGAAATTCCAAAAGGTTCACATACCGTTTCTTGCGACTGTATATTAAAGGGACAGCTCGGGTTGGACAGGTTGGAGACAAATCAGAGAAGAGAGATTGCATTGGTTGGATGTTTGCAGAGGAAAGTCTGAGTAAAGGAAGGCCAAAGAAGAAATGGAAACAGAAGATGTGTTGTAGCAACCTTTAACGAGAGCTGTTGAAAGAAGAAGAAGAAGAAGAAGAAGAAGAAGAAGAAGATTTTACATGCAATTAATATGTAAAAGTGGACATATTTTTGTCTTGTTCTTGTTTTTCCTTGTATTTCAGTGACATGTCCATGTCAGTTTGAATTGTATCCTAAATCGTTGAGAACAGCAATAATGAAATCGAATCATGCGGAGCTTGAGAATGGGAGCTCTGGGATATTGTGTAGCCCTCAATCGTCAAGGCCAAGGAAAAGAAAAAGGTGTAAAGGTTTTAAAATGATAACATTTTAATTGAAAAAAAGTATCACTATTAGACATCATATTTTCTACAAACCATATATTCCTCCTTCATGATAAAATGAAGTGCTTTAGCTCATACTGCTTTTTGAGTAAGGCATAATAGACAGCTAATCAGAACACAGACCATTCAGATATAAAAGCCTGCTTAAAGAGAGGTCAGAAAGGGTACTGGGAACATTTATTATGACACAGAACTACACAGAACTACTAAAAAAAAAGATTGTATATCTTATAATATATATATATATATATAATCTTTTATTAATTGTTTTTTTAAAGGTCCATTTAGTAGTT
>JBBIGC010000013.1:16486052-16501346 GCA_037576955.1 Lepidarchus adonis | reverse complement strand
TCCTTCCATGCTAGTTTATAAACTACCAAATTTGTTTGACGCCACTTACGTTCTATTTTTCGTGCCGTCTGCTTCAGTGTACGTGTATGGTTGTTATACCACGGGACTAAGCTCCCATTCATTATCACCATGAAAAATCATCCAATTACATGTCTGACTGAATGTATTTCCTGTATGCTACATTTGCATGTGTCCTTGTTTCTGCATGTTGACTGTCATGTACAGTTACTGCTATGCATGTCATGCTTCTCAGTAAAGTGTTTCTAATTGTGACAGATTGCATGGGTAGTTTCAGATTTATTTATTTATTTAAATAATACATTTCATGTATTATTTAATTAATAATAAAATTCCCTATGGTAGACATGGTGCTCACTAAAATACAACAGCAGAGCCATACCAACATGTCTTTTAGCAAGACATAATAATACAGGCTTTTTTTTAAATATCCAGAACACTTACATATTAATTCTGCTGACATCAGGACAAGTCACTCCATGTAGACACTATTGTAATGTGAATGTAAAATTAACAATGTGCATAGAAAAAGATCCACAGGTATTACATCACAAGTGCAGGCCGGCCAGCCATTCAGAAACCTTCAGTTGATCTGCTAAACTGTCTTTTGATGCATGTGTTCTGAAGTCTGTGGCACCCTGGGGTTTTGCCTAAGTCATTTTACTGTCCTTTAGGTTGTTTATCACATTTCTACTGTGAGAGATTACACTAGGGGGATTGGGGTGAGGCATGTGTTTATATGAGTTGATGGTATTATTCTGGCCTTGAGCCTATGAGCTCACTCAGCCGCTGCAGACCGGGCACCTCTATACGTCACACCGGCCCATAGGAAATATAGCACTCAAATGGTTAGCAGTTAGCTGGCTGAGGTACAGCCCAGAATAAATCAGTGAGTAATACCCTTAAGATCATTATCAGAATATCTTCAGTAGGTTTGGAGCATTCATTCTTTCGAGGAGGCTGCCAGATAGAAGGCAGCCCTGTTTCAGTCGGCTTTCCATTTATTTAGCAGTGCAGTGTGGTTCCTTGGACTGACTTTTTGGAATGTGTCTAAAGGAAGTAGCCCAAAACTGCTGTCATCACATTTCTTATTTGCAGCCAAATTAGTTCAGAATAGTTCAACAACCATGTAGGGATCATGTGTTGGCGTATATGTCCAAGGGCTTTTTCTGCAGCCTATAAACATATATGTATATAATTGACAGAAAGTCTAGATGGAGGTCCAGGATTGGAGGAACAGTCGTTTTGGATCTCTCCAGCATCATGACATGGCTGCTGCTGTCTCAGAGTTTCTCTTTGTCATGCTTTGGAGTGAAAGCCAAGCGCTGCTGGGGGGGTAAAACTGGCAACAGGAATCTAATCCATCTTGAGGCCTCTGCCAGTGCTCTTTATGATGGTTGGGTGATGCTTTTATTACATCAGCCCTGCAGGCGCCCACAGTCCGACTGCAGTGTAGGAGAAGTCATCTTGCCTGAATCGCGGCTCTGTGCTATATGCTACACATGTGAAAGCAATGCCAAATCTATGCAGACTTACGCACTCTGTTGCAAAGCAAAGGCATCCGTAGCAGTTAAGCTTTCTCACCCCGCCTGTTTGTGTTGACTTCAGAAACAAAGAAGCTTTCTAACATCACTTTTTGAACTGAGGAGAAGCTTGGAGAAAGTGGGTGAAGTATTGTTTTTTCTGGGCGCTTTCTTGTTCAATAGTCTAGAATCGTTGGTTTTAATCATTAGAAAGAATAAAAAAAACATGTAATTGTGTTCCAGTATTCCAAAACTGTCTTAATTTAAAGTAGGTTTAATAGGGTACTATGGGTTCAGGAAGTATTCATACCCACTTCACTTTTTCCAATGTTTTTATGTTACAAGCAATTTACATTATTTTTTCTCATTAATCAACACCACATAATAGAAAAATCATACATATGCATTCACACCTTTTGCAACACTTGAAATTTAGCTCAGGTGTCTCCCATTTCTCTTGATCACTGCCAAGATCTCTCTACACCTTAATTGGACTCCATCTGTCATAAATTAGATCGATTAGACATGATTTGGAAACACACCTCTCTATATAAGACCTTGTAGAAGACAATGCATATAAGAGCAGGAACCAAGCCGTGAGGTCAAAGGAGCTGTCTGCAGAGCTCAGAGACATGATTGTTGCAAAGCACAGATCTTGGGAAGGATGCTCCACTGAAGGTTTGCAAGAGCACAGTGGCCTTCATAATTTTCAAATGGAAGAAGTTTGGCACAACCAGGCTTTACTGAGAGAGATAATCATGAACCCAATGGTCATGCCGCCTGAGCTCCAGAGATCCTGTGTGGAGATGGGACCAAGTTACAGAAGGTCAAACCATTATGGCAAATGGACTCAGACTTTGAGGAACAAGATTCTCATGTCTGATGAAACCAAGACTGTTTGACTCCTGATGTCAGCAATTTTTTGTCAAGAATGACCACAACTTTAAAGCAGTCTTATGAACATTTCACTGGCCTAAAAATACTAATACAAATAATCAGCCAATTTACAAATATTAGAAACAGGGAAAACATTCAAATGCACAGGATGCGACAGCAGTTGGTGAGCAAAAAAGATGACTGTGGCTAGTGGTTAAGATGTGATAGGAGGGTCGTAGGTTCAAGTCCCCAACCTGGCACCACTGAGGTACCCTTGAGCAAGAACCACTGTTTTAGAACATTGATGGAACAGAGTGGATTATTTTGTGACGGCTGCGTCTCTCACAACCAGCTAGTTGTTCAACGTGAGTACACACACACCCGCACGCACGCACACACACACACGCACGCACGCACGCACGCACGCACGCACGCACACATCGCTGAATAGCAGCTTCTTTAAAAAGGTCTCAGTAGTAGTAACGTTTGCTGAACTGTCCTCAACAATAATTTAGAACTGAGACAGAAGTGTATTGCTGCATAATCTGTCCGGTACAGAAAGGGTTAAATCGGAACACGCATTAGTTTTAACCGTGTCTATGCCGGACATATTATGGAGCAATACACTTCTATCTCAGTTCTATGACTAAGAGAAATGTGTGGAACTCCTTGTAAATCTCACTTCAGTGTTGTCATGTCTGAATTTATGCTTGATTGTTCCCTTGGAAAAATCATCAGAAACATTAATAAATGTAAACGTTGTTATCACAATGCTAGCGCAGCTTGCTAAGTGACAAAGGGAGCAGAAGTGAAGACTCTGAATCTGAAGTAACCGTTGCTCTGAGCTTCCGATCGTGGTCGCAAAGCAAATATAGGAAATGTGACAATAGCATTGCTGTTACTTAAATAAATTAATAACGCCTCCCCGTGTTTCTGTGTAATATCGCTACGTCATTGTCACGCGATATATCGATTATCGCGATATCGTGGTATCGCGATATTATCATTATCGTGGACCACATATCGCATATAGTATCGTATCGTGAGATACCCTGCGATTCCCAACCCTACTACTGATATCTGCCCGCTGCTCCACATGTGGATGGGTTAAATGCAGTGGAACATTTTGTTGTGCTGCACTTTGTATGATGGGGTGTGTTCACCATGACAAATAGTCAGTTTCACTACATTTAATTAGCTCCTCTGTCCCAACTGGTAACTAATGTGATTGCTAAGGTAGTGGTAAAACGTTGCTGCCAACATTGAAAATGTCTCTGTCTGATTTAAATGTTAAATTTATTACACCTTTATCTTCACCACACTGCCTGCCTCTGGCAAATCTATTGTTCTCCATTGTGACTAGTGACTGTTAATGTGAGTCAGACATATACAGTGATTGGTTTTGAAGCAAGACACTCGCTCATTTGATGTGCAGATTCAAATCTCATATCTCAGTGTGTATCTTAACTGGTTCAGGTTTTTTTATGGTTCAGGTTTTTTATTCAAATTGGATTGTTTTAGACTTATGGTCACACAGTTCTTTAAACCAAAATACAGATAAAAGGGACAAGTATGCTGATATTGGATATCTTGGAATGTATCTGTATATATTAACATTATCATTCAAGCAATGTTTAAGTCAAACCTAACATTGTTTTAATAAACATTATCCCAGTCTCTTCCAAACTATGAGACACACAGCATGTTTATCAAACACTGGCATCGGATTGGTAATCAGTATCATTTCACACCTAAATCCCAGGTATCGGATCGGTGCTTTCCAATGCTGATAGAAAACACCACTGTAATGAAGTGTTCTTATTCTGCAACAAAGTTTATATACATTTCAAAGCAACATCCTCAAAAATGTCAGAATCCAAAATTTCCCAGCAGAACATTGCCCAAAGAATCACATTGCCTCTCCTGGCTTGCTTTCTTCTCATCCTGATGCCATCTCTTCTCCAATTAAGTATCACCATCTACATGATGCAAATGAAGATCTGATTAATCAGACCAAGCCATCTGCTTCCATTGCTCTTTTAGTCCATATCTGATGTGTATTTCAGGTATTTTCAACAGCGGTGAGCAATGGTATTCTGAAGGTCTGCAGGTACACATCCCCATATGCCGTGAGCTATGATTCACAGCTTCCTGTCATAGCCAGCATTCACTTTTTCTGCTAATGTGTCTCTGCTATGGGATCAGACCAGATGGACGAGCTTTCAATGCACTACACAGATCAATGAGTTTTGGATGCCCATGACTCATGTAGCCAGGTCCTCACTTGGACCATATTTGATACATTTACCACTGGGAACACTCCATAATACCTGCCATTTTGAAAACATTTCACTATCTGGCCCATGTCAAGGTTACTGATATCCTTATGTATATGCCTATTTTTCTTGCTACACAAGAACTGACCATCTACCCCTTCTCAGGTTGCTCTGTACTAAGACAATATTAGTCCTTTCACCAATAAGTTTTAATAGTGTGGCTGATCGGTACATAAATTATTATTGAACAAAATATTTTTTGAGAGGCATGGTACATTTCACTCCCCATCCCAGAGTAGAGTGAGCATGGGAGAATAGGAAAATCATTATTCCGAGCAACGGTGTAAAGTGGTAGAGCAGATTCATGCTCTGTAATGGGTGGAGTGAGTGCCGTTCACAGCCACTTTATAAATAAATGCCTTTTCTATTGCATGGAGATCACCCATTTAGGGTCAATGAACGCTAATGGACAACAAAAAAACACAGAGACACGCTGAACTGAACGGCACACCAGCTGCTAACGGTTTGCACTAAATACAGTTTAGACTGGGAACACCTCGGTGGACTTCAAAGAGCTTGAGTAGGAGTGTGTGGAGTGTGTTCAGGTAATTGGGAGTTTAGACTGTCATTCTTTACTTCATTCACTGAGTTTCAAACCTGCCATGTCAACCATGAAAGAAGGTTATTATTGCTGGGGTTTGTTGTTCTGCAAATAAAGGTCCTATTGCAGCAACCTGCTCTTCTAAGCACAGGAGTGTTTGTCCCATGTGTTAGACTGGGAACATTTGTGTGTGTTATGTGACAGAGTAGGTGTAGAGCTGGGGGAGGAAGGGGGTGCATGTGGGCAAGAAGAAATGCATCAGTGTTTTTGTTTACAGGCTCTATAAGTGAATGTAGGAGTGTGTTGATTGTGCTGTTCAAAAGCCTGGAGAAAGGGTGGTCTGGGAGTGGCTACAGCACAGGGAAACAGCTGTGGAGGATTCCCAGGGGGAATGGAGCCAGTGTAATCTGCAAAGGCCCACAGGCAACACTGCCATGCCAACACCACTCATGTGCCACTCTGTGACCTGTGCAAACTCTCTAGAGTCAACTGCAGCCAAAACAAATCAGTATGTGTATGCGTGTGTTTGACCATGTTTTCAGCTCTTTGTGTGATCTAAATGTCAGGGTGGAAACATGACATTGTGGGACATTTCTCTCTACAAGGAAAAACATGTTTTCTTTTCTTTCTTTTTTTTAAGAACGAAGCTTTAATTGACAGAGGAAAATAACCAAAAGGTTTCCTAAGGTTTAGATTAGGTTTGAGTTATGTGTGGCACTGCAAAATGTAGCCACATAATTTAAAATACAGAAGACAGTGGAATCATAATTTTAAGATATATAAATTATAGTAAATTATATTTATATTTATTATAGTAACCTCCTCAGGCAAATATCACAGCTTGAAGTCATTCATTTCTTGTACTTGGGATTTTCTCCAGTTCTTCTTTGCAAAAGATTTTAGTTTTAGTATATTCTTTGGTCTTCTTGCATGCACGGCTCTTTTAAGATCTACCCACAAATTTACAATGATGTTTAAATCAGGGGACTGTGATAGCTTTTCCAAAACTTTCAGCTCTTGAGGTTGTCCATGGTGGATTTCTAGGTCTTGTTTAGGATCATTGTCTTATTGTAGAAGCTCATCCTCCTTTCAGCTTCAGCTTTTTTACAGATGGTGTGATGTTTGCTTCCAGAATTTGCTGGTATTTAGTGAAATCCATTCTTCCCTCCACCTGTGTAATGTTTCCTGTGCCACTAGCTGCAACACAAACCCAAAGCATGATAGATCCACCCCCATGCTTAATGGTTGGCAACGTGTTCTTTTCATGAAGTGCTGCTCCTTTTTTTCTCCAAACATTTTTTCCTGATTGTGGCCAAAGAGTTCTATTTTAACTTCATCAGACCACAGCAATTGTTTCCAAAATGCATCAGGCTTCTGTAGATGTTCTGTTGCACACTTCTGATGTTGGATTTTATGATGGACAGTCATAAAAGTGCACCAGTACCATAATAAGGTTTTAATGTTTTTATTTTTGTTACATTTATGGCATAAAAAGTAACTAGGCATCAATGTTTGCTGAAAATATTGTGTATTTTTTCTGTCCTAGAGAAACTGTGTTAACATCTTTTCAATTATAAAATCACCAAAATCTGTAATTTTATAAATAAGGGGGTGGCCAAACAGACAGTATATATATATTAAAATAAACCTAATATTCAAATTATAGACGGTAAATTTCATTCAGGGAGGCGTCCTATTCCATCGTTTGGAAAACCATGTAGAAGTTGTATAGATTTCAAACTATTTCCAGTTTGTTTGCAAACTGAGCTTGAGGGCAAATTTTGAGGTGCAAAAAGTCCCCAAGAACCCCAGACTTTCATCACAGGATTGACAGGTGCGTTTGCATTGCATCTGTTGGCGTTCAAGTACACCTACAGTGAGACAGAAATTCAATAAACATTCCAAAATCTCTTTTAAAACATGCGAGAATAACAGTACAGATTGCAAAAGAATGCACAGATGAAGACCAGGCTTTTAGAAGAAAAACTTCATACTTGTGTAACTGGTGGTGGAAATTTTATGGTTTGCTAGGGACCAGACAGCTTTTAGTCACTGATTCTGCATGATGTCAAAGAGTGCTTGAAGATAATGTGATGATTTTTGTCCTGTTGAAAATGAACTGGTGGTGGACCTTTCAACAAGACGATCCTCAGCACACTTGCAAATTCACCAAGGGAGTAGCCTAAAAGTAGGAAACATTATGTGTGGTTTGAATAGGACAGTACAGGCAAGAAAATACCCAAACATCTTGAACTGCAGGAGTTTTTGATGGGGCCAAAAATTTCAGCAAGCTGATGTCAGAGACCAGTGGTTATTTGTGCTAAGGGAGGCAATACTAGCTTCTGTGGCCAAAAATTTACTTCTCCACAGAAGAATAATGCATCAATTAAAATGTATGTTGAATAAGAAATAGAAACATAGTTTTCCTTGAATTTCCTTTTTCAGGTATATCAGCTTTAAATGTGTATACACAGTTTCATGAGGGTTACACATAGGTTGGTTTAAATATTTTGAAAAAAAAATGCTAATCTAAAAAAAATTTAAAACCTTCATCCCGAGTGGAACAGGGATCTAATGGTAAATGCCTCACAGCAAGAAAGCCCTGAGTTTGGCCCCCCAAGGTGGACACAGGTGCATTTCTGTGTGGAGTTTACAAGCTCTCTCCATGTTTGTGCAAGTTTCCACCAGATGCTCTGGTTTCCTCCCACTGTCCAAAGGCTTGTGGTTAAGGTTGACGGGCTGTGATGGGTTGACCTCCTGCATTATAGACAATCAAATGGAGCCCAGCTCCAAAAACACTACAGTTCAGGTACCTGCATTATGTGTTCAGAAAGAAAAAACTGCCTCTAAGAACCCATGAAAATCACTAGAACCTCACCCTCCAACCTGAGGAAGCATCTCAACCAACTCTTTAATTGTCATTGTAGAAAAGTGTGTTCTGCCTTCATCAAACTTTTGCTTAGGCTCTCATTTGCATTAGGCTGCCAGTAAAATACATTATACAAGGCAAGTTTATTTCTACAGCACCTTATCATACACAGAGGTCATTCAATGTGCTTTACAGAGACAAATACAGCATAAAAAAAGTAAAAGGAAAATAAAGAAAATAAGAAATAAAACACATCCTGAGAAAGCAAAGATAAAGCATGCAAATAAATAAGAGAATTAAAAATAAAATAAAGTTACAGAAACAAAAGATATCAAATAAATTAGAACAATCCTTCAGAATGTGTCAACAACATCAGACCCACATTCATTTTCTTATTTATCACTTTTGTGAAATCGTGTGTGTGCGTGCGTGCGTGCGTGCGTGCGTGCGTGCGTGCGTGCGTGCATGCGTGCGTGCG
The DNA here is from genome assembly GCA_037576955.1 of Lepidarchus adonis. Lineage (NCBI taxonomy): Eukaryota > Metazoa > Chordata > Actinopteri > Characiformes > Lepidarchidae > Lepidarchus > Lepidarchus adonis. The sequence continues at coordinate 16,492,705 of JBBIGC010000013.1, read as the reverse complement.
TGCGTGTGTCTGTGTGTGTCTGTGTGTGTGTCTTGAGATAAAGAGCTTTGTTTCCATCTTTCATGTCCCAATGATAATTGGAAAACAAAAACGGTCTCATTCCCGTGAGACAAAATGTATTTTCGCATAAAATTCATCTTTTCCTAAAAGACTAAAGGAGCCAAAAGATTTTCTTTCATTGGCTAAGATTAAGGTCTGTTTAAAGTGTAGGCATATGCCATATGCCAGTGGAAGTGACTATAAAGATGTGAGCATGTGGCCATATGTGCATGTGTGTGTGTGTGTGTGTTCCTCCTCATGTAGGTGTTCATGTTATTTTTTCTTTGCGTTTGTTTATCCCAAAGCTTGTTGATCAGCCAAAACACAACAATAGCCTCCGTTTTACAGAGTGGCGCGCAAGCCTTTCTCTATTCATCCCATCCCAACCTGCAGTCAGCTGGGCTCTCCTCTCATCACAACTGCAGCCTCTTAATCTGCCAAAGCGCTGAAGAGGTCCCTTCTATGTCAAGGCAAAAACTCAACGTTTTTCAATAGAGCACTGTTTGAAAGGTTTGCACACTCTGCAGATTGATGGACCGTTTCCTGGCTCTGACTACAGTATATCAATAGTCTTCAAAAGACAGTGACACCTATCCCCCCCTTTTTGCATATTGGTAACACACTTTCAAGCCCACATCCATCATATGTCTACCTTTCCTGCTGCCAATTATTGTCAGGTAGAACTGATACACAGTGCACTTCCTGCACTCAACCAGTCTTTGAAGTAAAGCAATGAAGGAACCACATTTGGTTCCCCTAAAGAACCATATATTATATGTGGTCATAAAGAATAGTTTTACATTTTAAATAGGTATTCCAGCTCTGAAAACAAAGTCATTCAAAGAGGTCTAATAGAATACAATGCCTTGTAGAGAATTGACTATGGTGGCAATAGGAACCAGGAGGTACAACGTATACAACAGTCATTTTATTTTTTATGGAAAGTGATGTTAAAAAGAAAAATGTGCTACCATTTCGATTAACAATATTTTTCTCAATGTGTGTTTGTCATTGTAAACACATCCTATGTCGTTAGATTTGTGTCAAAAATTGTGCACAAAAAACGAGTGAATTATATTCTTTCCCGTTAATTATTTTTCTTTCATTATCTATCACGCGCACAGACTAACTCCCTGTGCACAAATTCAACAACTGAGATTAATTTACTGAACAGGCACAAATAAAACAGCATGTTCACTAGCCTCAGTGAACCCTGCCAAGGAAGCCAATGCCCTCCATAGTTCACCCTCCAAATTGTCAAAAGTCAGATCCATGTGAGGAAAAATACACTTCCCGGAGTTCACTGAGGCTAGCGTGTGTGCTCCATTTTGTTTGCACACAAAATTTGTCTCTTTAACAGTTCAGTGAATTATTCTCTGTTGTTGAATTTGTGTGCGAGGACTCATACAAGACTTTTAACACAAATCTAACCCCATAAAACCCCAATGAAATGTGACGTTTAATGCATCCACACACGGGACAGTGGGCAACTATCAACAGCACCCTGGGAGGAGTGTATTGGGATAGTACTTTGGTCAAGGGAACTTCAATTGTGCCTGGGCTGGGACTTGAACCTGCAACCTACTGATCACAAGGGCAAGTTCTCAGCCACTATGATAGGAATGTTATACTGTATATTAAGTATGTATGTACACACCCACACACCTGGTTTTTGGATTATAGATTCAACTTTTTCAGATGAAACAGCTTTTTGTATTCTTCGTGACAAAACAATGCCTTCATTATTAAAATTTTGCCAAATTATATGCAAGCACTATGTATATAGATTTTTACTTTTGCTAATAAACATTTTTTTTCTGTATCAGCATCACTAGCTGCATCGGAAAAAAACTGTATATCAGCACTGGCCTACAAATCCCAGATCATTGCATCCCAAATGTGTGGTTCTCATCACAAATGTCACAGATAAACACTTTTTAAGGATCTAAATATTAAGAAATTAGTAGAATTCTTTTGTACAGTCCCTCGATTTCATGAATATTCCTAAAGATCTTTTGTTTTTTTACAATTGTATGTCCAAGTCAATGACCATTTAGGAACTTTTTAACTTTAAGAGCATATACTAAGAGCTCAACATTTTAGAATGTACTGCACATATAAATAAGAACCGGGGGAAATCAGCTTTTTCTGTGTGCTAAAAAAAGCTATGTCCACAGGCGGTTTTTGACCTTATTTAGGATGTTCAAGTTGAGCTCAGGCTTAATGTTCTCACTGCTCTCCACAGCAGAAGGCGGGAGAGGACTGCGAATGCCCTTCCATGTGCACTTGCATTGCCCACATGCTAATGAGGCTATGACTTTTATAACGAGCTTTTAGCACATGCCGCCATTGTGTGTCTATTCATTCGCTGTGGGTGTTAAAAACATGGACTGATGGAACCCTCGCTGGCCTCCATCAGTACACATTTTAAACACCCACAGCACATGAAACCTGAAAAAAATATATTGCACTGTGTCAAATTATGTCTTCATACATGGTAGTTAACATAGTGGATTCAAAGTACTGAGCAGCATCTCATTATACAGAGCTTTATGTAAAACCATATGTCATTTTCACTAAGAAATTAACATCTTCTTTAGTAAAAAAAAAAAAAACTTTAAGGGAATGTTTTGTAGCCACTGTCATTTGAACACTTCTTCAAAAAAGCAATAGATCACTATCTTTTAAATGACTGTAATCAATTACAGTTAAAAGGATTATATTATTTATTATATTTTAGATCTCCTAATGGCATTTGGAGAGAGAAGAAGCAGGTAAAAAAGTAATAAAAATGCATAGTTTAGTGTTGATTTAAAATTTAGATTAGCATACATCTTTAACCTAGTATCTACCATACCTCACATACCTTAAATGCAATGCACATATGCTATGCAATTCGTGTTAAACTTGGGTCTGCAGTCAGTATGAAATACCATAAAATCTGCTACATTTACATGAACTCACACAAACTGATTATAATCTTAACATTTTATTATTAAATGACAAATGCAGTGATGCAGTCATCAGCAAAATATTGAACACACATTGACTTCCATGTGTTATATCGAAACAGTGGATCAGGCACTATTTTAGTTGACGCATCAACACAGATCATATATATATTGATATATTAAATATCAATTCATGTACTCATGCATTTACATTTATAACATTTGGCAGGCACTCTTATCAAGAGACATAGGTGGTCTCCAAACACAACCTGACCCTCCCCCCAGTAAACCCCACCAAGACACTACCAGAGCTGAAGATCATCCTCCTCACACCAGTAAACCTAGACTCCATTTAAGAGCTGCTAGTCCACCCAGACACTAATAGAGCTGAAGATCATCATCACACCAGGAAACCTAGACGCCACTTAAGTGCTTCAGGTCCACCAAGATCCTCCAAACACAACCTGGCCCTCTCCCCAGTAAACATGCAAGTACATCAAGCAACTACCAGAGATGAAGGTCATCCTCACTGCAGTAAACCTAAACCTCAGTTAAGAGCTGTTATTCAACCAAGATCCTAATAGAGCTAAAGATCATCATCACACCAGTAAACCTAGGCTTCACTTAAGGGCTTCTGGGCCACCAAGACACTACCAGAGCTGAAGGTCATCCTGAGACCAGTAAACCTACAGTTCAGTGAAGAGCTGTTGGTCCAAGATCCCATGGTTTGCAATATTTGCACTCAGTGTAAAGCCTATATATATATTTGTTGCTTATATAGAATTCAAATTATGTTGAAAAAAACTCTTCTATTTCAGGGATTTTCCTATGTTTGTAAATTTGAACTGGACAAACCAGTATTTCATGGTGTCAGGAAGCTGGCAGTTGACTCTGGCACTCAGCTGAAGGTGGGCATTTGGACTAATATATCAGAATCATTAGGGACCACTTTAGAGGCGGGATCGCTGACACAGCCTAACTGCCTCAAATAGTTCCTGACTTGCAGTTCAAAGCAGAATGACCATTATTCATCTATGCTCTCAGCCCATGACTATCTTAGCACCACGATATGATGTTACTCATGTTACAAGACAAGGTACCAAGGTGTTTTTGTTGTAATGCATAAATAAATCCTTTTGCTTTCTCCACTCCAAACTTCATTGACTGGTTTGAACCTAATTACTGGACTCTGGGTTTTTGAGTTGCTTGCATTCCACGGATCGCTTTTCTCATGTGTGTTCTTTGTAGTGTATCCACAAAGGCCTGGAGTTTTGGTCTTTAAAGAGAGCATTGCACAATGAGAAAAACTAAAAAAAAAAGTTCATCAAAATTGTATGAGTGCCATTTTTCAAATTCTGACACATGATTATGCGTTCCTGTGAAGCGCCGATGCTGCTGTTGTTCCAGTGTGGAAGGGAGTGTGGGCTTCACTGACACACTGGCACCTCTTCAATGCATTCTGAGTTTTCACTCGGCGAACTGTCTCCCAGACACGCATTTCATCAGCTTCTGCCCAGTCTGCCACAGGCGCTGTGAACAGCCTCCCTGACATCCAGCATGCCAATGGACCCTCCAAGCCAAGGCTACCAGATGCTTCCTCGGATGAGCTGAAAACAAGCAACCAGCTCCAGACCACCTCATACCTCTCTCTATCTTCTTCTCTATCTCCATCATCCAGGCCTGCAAATCCCCACCTTCCAGAGATTAAGGTTCTCAGTTTATGCATAAAAAATGGGATTAGTGGCCTACAGGAAGAGAAATCCATGCCATCTTGTTTGCCTGGACCGCTGCGGGAGCTCTCGAGGCAGCTCGGTGAATTTACAAGCAGTAAACGGTGGATTGAAGCAAGAGCCCTTAATTACATGGGGTGAAAGAGCACGTTCAGCAGTGAGCAGGTAAAGGGAATCGACAGGGGAGATGTGCTGGGGGGGAGGGAGAAGGATGCTGCTGACAGAGTAACCTGGAGCGATGGAGAAGTCTATACCTCAATATTGGCCGCCTTCATCAGTCTCTGCCTCCGCACCCGAACGCTGAAGCCAGTGGCGCGACTAACACTCAGGCTGATAGACTGTCCGCCGCAGCCAGAGAAAGCTTTGATGGGGAAGCGGCGAGCTGTGTTTATGTGCATGCCATAAAAGGTTGGGGTTTTTTTCCAGAGCTATGGGTGAGGCGTCATTCCCTGGAACCAGTCTGAATGCTCTTAAGGGACTGCTGTGTTATTTGTTGGCGAGCGATGATTTTTTTATGTTTTCTCAGTGGCTTTTAGATGGTGATGAAAGGGAGGGAAGCTGTGTCAAAGGTGCCTGGCCTACAAAAGAAACACTAATAGGATTTGCCAGGACAACCTTGAAGGTCAGGTAGAAATAAAGAAAATCTATTAGCATGTTATATGCTTTGTCATTGATTATTTTAATGATGTTTTTTTACAGAAAAACATTTTTTACACTCTTTCTTCAAGAATTTGAGTTATTGAGTACAAAAAGTACTGATGGTCCTCTTGTCTACGCAATCATGAACTTATTAACATAAAAGAGCAATTCATGTTAATGTGATTGCACTGTAGACAAACTCTTATAGAAAAACAATTAAACATGGTAAGCCAGTCAGCAGCACAGATCATATATGATTGTCCTTTAAGGGCTCAGTCAGAGTGACCATCGGTTTCTTGGTCACCTTTCTTCCTAAGGCTCTTCTCCCTCAATCGTTTGGTTGTGCCTTTAGCTCTGGGAAGATTCCTGGTTGTGCCAAACCTCTTCCATTTGAGATTTATGGTGGCCACTTTACTCTTGAGAGCCTTCAGTGCAGCAGATTTTTTGTAGCCTTCCCCAGATCTGTGCTTCACAACAATCCTGCCTCTAAACCTTTAAACTCATGCCTTGGTTTGCACTCTGAAATGCACTGTCAGCTATGAGGCCTTCTATCCAGAGGTGTGGGCCTTTCCAAATCTGTTCAATTTAATTGACCACAGGTGGAGTTCAATCAAGGTAAGGTAGCAGGAATCAAGAGAAATGGCAGGCACCAAAGCTTAATTATTGTTGTAGAGAATTTAATGAAAATGTAAGTGATTGTAGCATCAGGCTGCTACATAATAACAATCATGGGGGTCTAAATACTTTCTGAACCCACTTTACAGTATATCTATCTTAAAGTCACAATAATAAAAATGCCCTCTTCACTTCTAAGGCAGGGCACAGTCCTGGAGAGGCTGTGTCTGCCACTATTTGGTAATTTCCCTGTTTTAACACCCCTAGTTCAACTCATCTGTTTATTGGATTGGTTGTTATGTGTGTAGCAATCTTGCTGGCCACCAGGCAAAGAGTTGGGTAAAATTTAAAATACCAGTGACACAGTAAACACTGACTTTATGTGTCCATTTGTTGGCTTAACCCATTCCAAACCTCTCTTCAGGAAAGCCCATTATTACGTATTGTTGCCATCAAGTCCCTGGTTTAACCCTGGTTTTGCTGTTGGAGTTTCACACAGCCATGTAATGGCTGGAGGCATGAAGAGAAAAGCCTGTGTGCTTCTAACCAGCTCACAAAATATCAATGACAAGATAAAATTTTTGATACTTTTGTGGCTTTACTGTTGCTTTTATTCTAATCTTAACTTGTGTTGACAGAAATCACTCAATAGTTACAGAGATTAATTTAAACCATTTGT
>JBBIGC010000013.1:16409030-16419816 GCA_037576955.1 Lepidarchus adonis | reverse complement strand
TTATTGTGTGTGATTTTTGCTGCTGTAACATGTGAAATTTCCCACTTGTGGGACAATAAAGGATTATCTTATCTTAAGGTGGTCAGAGCAATCACGACGTTATTTGAACATTTTTAAAGCAGTACTTTTAGTTAAAGCTAAAAGACAGTCCTACCTGGTGGACATTTTTTTTACTGACCATTTTAATACAATTATAATGATGCAAGTTACAGGTCATGAAAATGTCTTGTTAATTATATTTTGGACCAGCCTGAATACTGAAATCAATACTTAATCAATCAATGATGCTCTCAAGGTTTAAATGTCCATATGAAAATACCCTTGCTTTCTTCTTGTTCCATGTCTAGTGTTTGCCAAAATGCACCTGGTGGCTCCCCATATGCTCTTTCTCTCTCCATGAACAACAAATTTGCGTAGTGACAGCCATTGGCACGAGGTCGCACCGTGTGGCCCAGCTGCAGAAAGCTAGATCATAACTCACCCGGCACAACAGTAAAATTGCAGACCTGTGCATGAAAGCACACTATACAATTGCCATCAAAATGTCATCCCTGCATTAATTCTCTTCACCGATGCACTGCTCCAGCCTGGTCAGAAAATTTGCTCTTTAAATGGTCCATGTACTCTAAATGTAGTCTAATACCTTATTAACATCTCTGTTTATTGACAAATCACATTCAGCAGCACCATTGCTATTGAACGGATATTGATCTTGAGAGGACATTGCGAATTTTAATTATTTGGTGGAAAAAAATATTTTAACAATTTTATTTTGTTTTTACTGTTGCTAATCAAACTGCAGGCTTCTTTGTCTTGAAGTTATAACTACAGTTATTTAACTTATTGGGAACCCTTTCCTCCTTTTTACCTGTTTCAGTGAAAAGTGGGAGCTATAGACCTCCTGAGTGTCTCTGTGCAAAACTAGAAACAACCAAGTCAAAATGTTCTTCAGACCACCATCTAAGTGGATCATTGGGGACCCATTAATCTCTGTGGGGATTCGGCAGGATTCTGCAACAGACAGCTTCCCTATAGGTTCTCCTGAAACCACAAAACTGCAACAGCTGGCTGCACAAAAGACTCAAGCACCAGTGCCACGGAGAGTCTGACACTACAATTCCCAGAGTGCATCACATCAATGATCTGACATCAGTAGTGGCATGTTGAATGCCAGAATGACATTTAATAGAGGTTTAGCACTGAGTACGCAGTGATGTAAGAACATTTAGCATTAAAATAGTTTTAGGTTAAAGTCTACATTATGGCTAATCTTCAATATGTTTTGTCTTTTGAACTGAGCAGACAAAAATTTTTATTTTCTCTCTTTTCAGTTTTCAGTGTGAGTTTTTGGATTGTAATGTCAGAGTGTGCATATTGTTCTCGTGAGTTTACAAGAGACAATTTTGTGCAAAGGCAGGCACATCCAAAATAGTGCGGTTTTGAGCTTGTTGACTGGACTTTATACATGTATAGTAACTCTCTCACCATACTAAGGAAAAGAGCAGCCATCACTATACCCAATACTCTAATGACTCAGGCTTCCTGTGCTTGAGAGACACCATCTACCGGAATCAAATTCCTTGTATGTGTTTACTCACTTACTTGGCCAATAAACACAATTATGATTCTTTCTTATCTGCTTACAATGAGATCGTAGCCCACACTGTAAACAAAAGATCCAGGGCTTTAAAAATAAAAACTTAAGTAAGCTTTGCCTTATAAGCTTGTGTTAATCCAAATTCAAATCAAAAGATAATAATTAACATTAATCATTGTTATGTTAACATTAATATTTATATTTTAAAATTAAATTATATCATCATTTTGCAGAGCAAGGCCTCAGTTTACAGGTAGAGCTGACTAGCATCTGAATCCATTTGACCGCCAGATCAGTCAAAATATAAGAAAGTTTATAGGAAAGGAAGTTTGTAGGACAGAAATTGTTTTATTGAACTATTAGAATGCAGCCACAGACCCTGCCATCATCTTTTTAGGTTTTTAAATGGCCTACGTGGCTTTACATTTATAGTGATATCACTGTTTGTTAGACTTATTGAATCCCATGTTATAACTGTGAAGCATGGTGGTGGAAATGGGGCTGCTTTGCTGGGTGTTGGACTGAAGTCATTGATGCAACTATGAATTGTAAATTATATCAAAAAGTGCTTAAAGATAATTTGAGGCCATATGTTCAAAATTTGACAGAATAATAATCTTTAATAAACTTGCAAATCAACCAAAGAATGACTCAAAACCAAGAGAGAAATGGTAAAATGGGATAAATTACCTAATCACACGTCACTTTTAATTGCATTTTACATAAAAATCCTAACTTTTCTGCAAACCTTATTTATATACTCTATGCAGGTATGTGTGTGCATGCATATGCTGTATAATTTTTGCCTGTTCTAATATTTTATATATGCATTTTATAAACTAGGTCCAGAACATAGCCCAACATTGCATTTCTTAGCTATTTTCACACAGATCTGTGGATTCCATCAAACCACAATAAAGTTTTTTTTCCTCATATTTTTCAGCTTCAGCATTCAGCTCTACTACCTACATGTGCAGTCTTAAAACAAAAAAAACACATCATGGCAAAACTTCACACGCGCTGTATGCAGGCCAAATCAGCCTGCCTGTCACAATGAACAGAACTGAGACTTCTGGTTTTGTTGTTTAGCCATATTAAGTGTATACTTTGGCCTCCCTCGACATCCAGGTTTTGAATGCATTTTAAACCAGTTCCAGTGCAAAGTGTTCTGACAGTTACATAAACAAAAATATGAGTGTGATTTCACAATAGCTTCACAAAAGCTTATTCTCCCCTGATACTGTTCTTAGACCACCTAATAGGTGCATTGCTTTTGCTTAACTTTAAAGAATAAGCATTTATAGGTCTATACACAAGGTTGTAAAATTGCTTTCATTATTTCTGTTTACATCATTATGATCGACTCTCTAACTGGGTCCTTTTTAAATGTTTTCCTTATATATCTATTATATTTATAGATCCATTATTTTCTTTAAACAACTTCAATAACTGTAGAAATGTGAATAAGAAATTTCATAAGCAATCCTGACCAATCATCCTTTTTATATATGGAGTGTCCAATTCTGGTCCTGATACTCTGATTTCCCTGCTCAAACACACCTTATAAAACTACAAATGAATTACTGAATTGAATCGGGTGTGAGAACAAGGAAACCACCTTATTGTGTCCAAGTTTTTCCAAAGGCAGACAGTTCTAGGATTAAGGCTTACCTCTCAGGAGACTCTGGGTCAAAGCAAGTCCTTGTAACATCAGTGACCTGTGGATCGCAGCAGTCACCATCATCATAGTCATAGTGGATGCCATTGCATTCAGGATTGCAGATGCCATCCCCCCTCATCCAGTTGTAGCAAGTTCCTAAACGCAGACAGTCCCCTCCATCGTGGCCTGTTAAAGGGTGATCGCACTCTCGGTCGCAGTGGCGATTGCCCACTTTGGTGACATGGCAGTTGCTGAGGATGAAGCGGCGCTGCAGCGAGGAGTTGCGTACCATGAGCACACTGAGCTCCAGAGTCAGGTTGTAAGGCCGGAAGGCCTCCTCCAAGGCCTGGTGCTGCTGTTGGATCTGTTGCTGAGAAATAGTGGGGTGGCTGCCATCATCAGCACAAATGTTCACCACTCGGTACCGTAGCCGCTTGCCAGCCTGCAACTCCCAGTGCTGGTTGTAGCTGAGGACAATGTCTGGGTTGTCGCAAGCAGTCACCCCACAAGGTGGAGGCACGAAAAAGGACACCAGCTTTGGTTTTGGGGCAGGCAAGGCCACAATGGTTGGATGATGCCGGCCCTTGTACGGTACCCATTGTTGCTTGACTTTTACAAAGTCAGCCCAGGTAGCCAGGAGGGGCTGTCTGAGCTCAGAGTTTTTACTGATGCTTTTAAACATTTCCTCTTGAGGCAGAGGATGATTCCACAGAATAATGCCTCCTAAATAACCCCGAAAGCTATGGCCTGTATTTGACAGGTCCCCTCCCAGCAGAAACACACGACAATTCTTGATAAAGGGGCTATACAAATCCCCAGATTGCTGTCTGCTCTCTGCAACTTTTGAGCCATCAATGAACAGCGCCATACTGTGGCCATCATATCTAGCAACCACATGAGTCCAGATGCCAGGCTGGTAGTGTTGATGGCCGGTGAGAGTTGTGGATCTGAGAGCACGATCTGTGCGGAGGGTGAAGAAAAATCGGCCATCTTTTCTTCCTGTGGGCTCCACAGTCCGGACTCCGATTGACCACCCTCTTTCGCTGTGCGTGTGGGAGCAGTTGTCGAACACACCTTTTGAAAAGAGAATCAGAAACATGGTGACTTAGCACATCTAAAGAGTAATCAGGCAGATGGGCTTTTGTAATTGGGATTATCCAAAGGAGTTGAGGAGTGTAAGTCATTTCCATTGAAACAAGCCACTGCTTCCCAGCTGCTTTTCAAAATGAGCCATCACATCTGGTAACCAGATGTTCCCAAAGAAGGACAGAGAAAGGTCAGGAAACCCCTTCACCCTCCCCACACACACACACACAAACACACACACATGTACACACAGACGCCTTGCTCCCTGGATACTGGAAAAAGAAAATGGGCATTTTTAACAACTCATCCCAAGGGACGAGTGAGACACATTTCATTCATTTCGAATTCATGGCTGGAGCAGAGCAATCTTTTATGTGTGTCTTTTTGTGGATGTTTCTGTTCAGCTGGTTCATGTTTACTATCTACAAAGTGATATTCAAGCATTGTCAAATTTCTATGCACTGTGAATTAAATGTTTTCAGAGAATGTTTTTATAATAAAAAAAAGATGGTTGAAATGGACAACATCATCCTTCTGCAGAGTCAGACAGCCAGCAGTATTCATAGAGAAACCATGTCCTACTAGCAGTTTCACAACTTTTAATCCTGCATTCACACTTGCAGCAGCCTCTTCGAATTAATTTATCATCATCAATTCATTCATTATAAGTAAGCCAGTGCCTCTCTGTTGGTGCCAAGGCAATGTTAAGGGCAGCTTTATGGTAATGAACTTTGACATGTTTCTGTAATAACTTATTACCATCTAACTGCTCAGCCTTAGAATAAACTTAGAATTCTGGTCTAAGCCCCTAATGAGTGACAGAGGTGAGGAAAATTTGTTAAGCTGGTGGAAGAAACCTTTGGAGGAACCCATCCTGCTCTGTCAACAACAGACAGCAATAAAATTTGCGATAATAAACAAAAAGATTGAAAAAAAGGTAAACAATCTCAGTTTATATAGGTGTGTAACATTTATGGCTGGAAGGTGGGTGGCACACCGAGTAGTTAAACTAGTCTGAAGATGGAAGAGCAGGAGGGTGGAGAGGACAGGCCAGCTGTTGACAGCAGATAATGATGAAAAAGAACTGAGCAGTGGGATGAACCATGGTGTCTGAATTTCTTGGTAATCCAATTGAAATGATAATATTCATAACATATTTTGGAGACAATAGGAGGGAATGTGTCCTTTCATGCAAAAAAAGGCAGATGAAAATCAGTTGGTAACATTAATATTATTTATAGTGATAACATAATTTTTACTATTAACTGAGTATGTTCTGAAAACTTTTTTGTTTGAAAAGTCTTTTCTGTCCATTCTGTCCAGATGAGTTACTCAAATGAGTCTGCTGTATTTCTGTTGAGTGTTTATTTTTATGCATCATATCCAATTAGCAGTATATCAAAAGACTTATAAAATGCTCATATTACTAACAGTACACATGGCCAGTGGACTGCTTTCATTTTCTAGTTTAAAATATTTCCACACTGCTGACATTTCGACCATGTGCAGCACCTGTGTGATGACTGATATAAAACAATGGTTTGGGTTTAGACTCTTACTTGCTCAAGCTGATCCCCATCAGCTAAAAATGCCCTGATTAGCCCTGATCTTTGAGATGGAATTGGTATATCTCTACTATTAACATTAGCATACAGCAGCACCTGTAGCGCTCTTCACTTCTTGGGAAGGTTTTCTTGTTAAACAAGCTACTGCATAAAACTTAAAACAAGAAATCAAGAAGTCAAAAAACACAAAGCAGGTTCTCAATGTTGATTACATGCTGAGTTCAGTGACATTCTGAATGTGCTTTAGTGTTTCAATGGCAAATTGATCCTTTAAGTGGAGGACTCTATGTATTAACTCATTTATTGGAATGCAGTCGGTCACACTACATGCCCTCAGCAAAGAGACAGTCTATGTACGTGATTCTGCTGGGGGCCATGGAAAGATGATGCTGAAATTGATTGGGGGATATTTAACACTATTGATGTGCTTGAAATGACATCGTTGGGAGAGGTGCTCCAGGAGAAAGTGGCCACAACCTGCTTTGAGTGTCTCTTTTCTTCGGTTCTAAATGTATCAAGTGCTCTCCCAGAAAGCTCTGGGGTTTGATTCATGGGGTGTATATGATGCCATCTCCATGCTCATGTTGACAGCTAGCTGCTGTCCAGCTCCAAACAGAATCTCTAGATTTTTTGGGGCTTATTGCTGCTGGCATAAATAAATAAATAAATGAAGTCCCTTTGAAACATAGCCCAGGAACAGCAGAATGTGCTGGAGTCCTCTGGGGAGCATTTACAATCAGGTAAAAGTGCATTTGCTATGGCTGCTGAAGAGGTCCAATGTGGAAAAGATTATATCTGGAAGAGCTTCTGAAAGGAAAAGAAGGAGAAGGCCAGAATTCAGTGGTTGTAGCCAGGGTTCTATTGTTGTGGTAGATGCCAGAGATAATGTTTTTGAAAAAGACACTGTATTTAGCCACATATCGACACATACTTGCATCTGTAAAATGCAGCTTCATGCTCAAAGGGAATTTTTTTTTTCTAAATTCTACAGTATAAACAAAGAAATATGCCATGACACTCTCGCCATCCAGCTGAACTTAACGTTTACTGCTGCTTGTTGTGTGAACTGCATATAATCTCTGCCTACAAACTCTGCCTTTGCGAGGCACAGGCCACAGTGAAATAACCTTGAACAAGATCAAGACTAAATTGGAAATAAAAGTTCAGTGATGAAGAGAAAGTGACATTGACAAATGAAATTAGTTTTCCCACCAAAAGCATTCCCCAGGAGTGCAATTCCACTACAGCTAAGAAAACAGAACACTACGTTGACACCAGGAGCAGCGAGAGTGTCAAAATTCGCTCGGGCTAACCTGCCAACAGTGCTGTTGAACATGGTGAACATTCTGACGTAGACAAATAGATGAACTTTGTTTAGAAGGATTGGCCTTAAAGGCACATAAAGCAAAAAAACCTTCTATGCAGTATCTTAATGCTGAACAACCACACTTCGAAAAAAATCATTGAAATGTAAAAGAGACAAATGAATCAATGAAGGAAATAATTGCTTGGTAACAAAAAGAACTAATTGAAAGCCATTTGTTCGGTGTGACTTTTATGTTGATGCTTTGGTGTCAAACTTCAACATGCATTTAGTCAGACATGTTTATTAGCCTAGGTCTTTAACATTATCATTCTTTTTTGTGCAGCTTCCATGAAAGTAACTGTACAGTAGTTCAATTTCTAATTTATGTTTAGTGGTCAATTAGTGGGAAATTGAGTCATTTTGTCCTGAAACGAGTATTTTAGTGTTAAAACACTGCATGTTAATTGTGTTGAGCTTCTACGTAAATGCATAAAATTACCATAGACAACACAAGGCAACAAAAGCATATTTTTAATAATCATCTGAGACCACAACCCACTTTTTAAAATCAGTGTTTCATGTTGATTTCAGACCTATTTTTACCAGTCACATCAACTGTGTTAGGAATAATTTGAGTTTACACTGTACTTGCATGTACAGTGTATAAGCACAAATGAAGTAAACTGTTTAATCTCTTCAGTGTGAAAGAGACTCACAATGATCTCAACCTACAACCTTCAGGCCGCTTATACCGTTTCTTCAAAAAATGCTTACAACCTGATATTCTTCTTCCTCTGTGTCTGTATTAACACTGTACAGCATTCAGAAATAGTCGGCATCATACTCTCATTCCAGAAATCTTGATAGCAAAACTCCATTGACTGAATGCCCTAGTGAAAATATTCAATGGAATGGAAAGGACAAAAATTGTAAAACAGTCTCTTAAACTTTGCAGCACTAAATCCAGAGCTAGTTATACTCTTTTAGTAGCTGGTCAGTGTTCTCTATGATACTGATGATACCACCATCATGATATGTTTAATGATAACAGTCATTATTTTCATACTGCCCAGCTCTACTCATGTCTTTATAGCAATGCCAGTAAAGTGCTGTTTACAGTATAGATGTAAATGATCTTTTCAACTGAAGCTCTCTTGCACCACACAAGTAAATGAAGCTCTTAGGTAAACACCAACCTGCAATGACAGCTGGATTGTTCTGCCCTCCTTCTGGCTTGACCCATAGTTCCAAGGTAAACCTAGAGGATGGGATCTCCACACTGGCTCTGGGGTTCATCTTCAGCTGCTCCCTCTGGCCACAGAAATACAAGGCCGTCATCCACTCAGGAGGGACGTCCCGGACCTCTGCCCCCCACAGTTCAGCACTTGGGCCAGTCTGACCCTCCCGCTCACCTGAGTAGTCCTCGCTTCCCTCCGAACTACGGACGTCCTGCTCAAATGCCACACGACCTAAATGGGCCTTTTCATCGCTGCCAAATTCTGCTGGACTCTGAGAAACCCTGTGAACTGATAAGAAGCTGTCCATCAATCCACCTTCCTTTTCCCTCCACTGGAGTGACCTATGGACTCTTGTCTTTGATGTCTTGCCACCCCAAACCATGGTTTTTAACAGAGCAGAGGATACGTCACCAGAAAAGTGCAGCGTTTTGTCCGATCTTGAATTAGGTCGCCCTCCGTCCTTGAGCTTGTCAGTCTTGTGTTTTGTTCTGCTGTTCTCCCACAGAGACCCAAAAGCAGAACTTCCTTCCAGGCTACAGTCTCCTAAGCAGGAGGACCTGGAAGTCCTGTGATAAAGGTCTGGCTGCCGGTGTTGTTGAGGTGGCTCCCGTCTGCTCACAGAGCCGCACTGCTCCTGCCCCAGAGTGTCCCGAGACCTGTCCTCCCTCTGAGCCAGACTCTGCTTATAATGCCAAATGTGATCAGACTTGGCCGAGTTTAGCAGCCATGTGTGGAGTATTACAAGGACAACTGCCAGTAGTCTGAAAAACATCCTCATACCCTCTGAGGCTCACACCATGTGCTGATTGATCGTTGTGATCAGTTTGAGGACTGAGGCATGCTTTTGTCCATCTTCAGAGAGTAAAAGACAAATGATAGCAGCAAAAAATGAATGAAAAGCAGCACTGACATTGAGGACATAACTCCAGTCCAAACTTACAACACTGCTGTCTGTCACCACTCAGATGCACCTTGTGGAAATCTTGCTGACAGCTTTGATGACAGCTCTCTCTAATCTCTAATATTGCAGCGAGAAAGCAGCATTGCTTATCGATACTGTAAAATCTTCAATATTGTGTCTCCTTTTCATTCTCCATTAGCTTGTGTGTGTGTCTCCTAGCAGCTTCTTTCATCCCAAAAGAGAGAGAAAAGAAGTTGTATTGTTTAGTTGTGTTACCATTTCATTATAGCGACAGTAAAAGAGCCATGAAAAGTTATCAAACCTACACCAACCTTCAGCACCACATTGACCTGCTGAAGAACCATACCAACTTTCACCACCTGCTGATGCACCACACCAACTTGTACCACCAGCTGAAGAACCAAACCAACCTTCACCACCTGCTGATGGACCAAACCAACCTTCACAACCTGCTGAGGAATCACCCTTACCTTCACCACCTGCTGATGGACCACACTAACCTTCACCACCTAATGAGGAACCACACCAACCTTCCCCACCTGCTGAAGAACCACACCAACCTTTCCCACCTGCTGAAGAACCCTACCAACTTTCACCACCTGCTGAAAAACCACACCAAACTTCACCACCTGCTGAAGAACCGTACCAACCTTCAGCACCTGCTGAAGAACCGCACCAACCTTTCTACCTGCTGAAGAACCGCAACAACCTTTCCACCTGCTGAGGAATCACACTAACCTTCAGCACCAAGTCAGGAAACTTCCCGCATGGTGTCTGTGCTGTAGTCTGCGAGCCCAAGTCGTGCCAGCGGCTGTGAAGGGTGAAGTGGGTGAAGCGTTAGGTGGGGGTTATCTAAGGTCCTGTCACTCTCCTCCTGAGTGTCTGCGCGGCTCCAACTGCGTGACTCTTGAGTTGTTGTTGTTGTTTTTCTTGATTTAACGCCGCAAATCAAGGAAAAGTCCGTTCACCCGCGCCACTGCGCGCGCACGTTCCTCAGCGGCGGCACCTGATTGTCATTGTCTCCGCGGCGGCAGGACGCGCTGAAGCGCAGCAGGAGAAATGAAGGAGGAATGAAGACTTGTTCTCCTAATATCACCGCCCTAATATCACTCCTCTATCCTGACGCGATATCTCCCAGATCCGCTTCCTGTGGGTTTTAATGTCTTTATTTCAGAATTTATTTATCTATTCATTTTAATCTCTCTTTTTAATTTAAGATTGAACTAACGCGCTAAACGTTTTATCTGGTTGATGGGCCGTGACGTCACTCGGGCCGCGCCCAATTGGGGAAGACCGTAGTGGACATCCCACATCCCCCGTCTCCGCCCCAACACACACACACACACACACACACACACACACACACACACACACATTCACAGAGATACACACATACACACAAAGACACACAC
>JBBIGC010000013.1:16340777-16351266 GCA_037576955.1 Lepidarchus adonis | reverse complement strand
AATGTTTATCAGTACATTGCAGAAAATAATGAACTTTATCACAATATGCTAATTTTTTGAGAAGGACCTGTAGATGGAGGTGTAAGGAGATTATAGAAATGGAGGTGTATAGAGGTGATGGAGATGGAGCTGTATGGGGGTGATATAGATGGAGGTGTATGGCATTTGCAGCTGCGCTGTGTCTGGGCACCAGCTGAACACCTGTGTCAGTAACCGAGCTCAGTCATTAGAAGGACTGTCCGGATAATTTTGGACATGCACTGTAGCAGCAGAGGCTAAATTAAAGCGTAAACCCGCCGGAAGTGGGAAGGTTAAATAGCCTTACCGTTCACCGTTTCCTCCCTCCTCCTCTGCCTCTGTCCGAGCCACGCGCCTTTGTTTCTCTCCGCCTCTCGACCGAATCTGTCCGTTTGCGCTGCGATGTTTTGGGCGCAGCCTCGCGCCGTGTGTGCGGAGCGGCCCGTGTGTGGAGGTGCGGAAAAACGCGGAGCGGATGTTTCTGCGGCTTCTAACAGAGCTCAATCTCTGCAGCGGTTCCTCCGAGTCCTAGTCTGCGTTTCCGGTGTGTGCGTGCGCGCGCGCCCGAGATGAAGTAGCAGCACCATCGTTTCACATAGGCCGTGTTAGTGGAGTTTAACGAGGACAGCCCCTCAGACACGCAGTCTGTCATTTCTTCTGCCTGTTTGAACAAGAAAATATCTTATTTCTTTATTTTTTGTACGTTGTTTCCTCACACAGGCCCGGTAGCTCGCACTGCGCTGCAGATGTGGGATTGTTTTGGTTTAGCTAGCAGAGCAACTAGCGGGCTAATGCTACTTAGCACCGTTTCTCTTCTTTCTTTCTGGCTCTCTGGAAATATTATTTGTTTGGCCTAAATGTACAGTTTGAAGTGACCTCATCATAATTTTTTGGCATCTAAATGTCTCGGACAAAGGCTTTTAATTTCATTTCCTCGTTGTTGGTCGTAGTTGTAAAGTAACCAACACGCTAAGCTGCAGCCTTTCAAGGATTTCGCCAATGTCTTCGTGTCTCACGGATGATTTCAAGCTTCCTCGGCACCCGGACTGGCTCCGCTAAGCTAAACATGTAAGTAAATCTGTCCTTTCTAACTGTGTTCAGTGTTCCCTGAGTATGGCCTGCACTGCTGTTGAGTCATTCTCACGCTGATCCTCTGTGCAGTGTAAATGCAGAGGTCAGTGCAGCTGCACATACGAGTATTATTCTTAATTTTCTTTTGACCCATGTGACCTGCTTAATGTCATTTTACGGGAAGTAGTTTTGTACAGAGTACAAACTCTTTAAATACTGCTTTCATGTTTTCTATCATTGCTTACTTCTGCAATGTACTATCTTTTGCTGTTATGTCTGCTGAGCATTTCTCAACTCCATGCTGCACAATGCATCAAAGTGAGCTGCTCTACATCTTCCGGCTATGATGGGAAAGGTGCTGAGGCAAAAGAATACCAGATTTTTTCGGATGTCTTTTCAAGGCTTCCCGCTGGAAGCTGCTTTTTTGTGCAATGTATTTTTTCTATTAAACACAATGGATTTATTCTCAGCAAAGCTGTTTTGCTACCATAACTCGTTTCATGTACGTACGATGTACAACAGTGTTGAACTTGCTGTTCTCCATGACTCGTTTTGTTTTTAGCAAGCAGTTCCAGAGTGATGTTAAGGATTCCCTTTCACATTCAGGAAATGTGAACTGGCATAGTGTGTGTTGGGTTACACTTTCAGCTATTTTTGGATGAACCCACTTGCCTTATCTATTAGTATGGATATAGCATGTTTAACTTGCATGAGAACATGTGCTACAAGCCACAGTGGTTTTTATGCAATTGATAGTATTTTAAGACACTTTAGAGTGGAATCAATTGACTTGCAATCACATGCAATTTTTTATTGCAAGGCGTACTCTGTTCTTGTCCTTGAGGGCTGTTACCCAGGATACTTAAGTGATTTTGTTTGTGGGGGGTTTTTTTGGTTTGTTTATGCCTAATTCATCTGATCTGGTCATTTTCCTGGTTAATAAGGTGTTTTGAGCAGGGAAGTCACCTAATAATTATTATAGACTCCTGGTCTTCAAGATGTGAAGCAAGTTCCCTTGATCTAGAAGGCCATGTTTTAAGGAATCTGGTCTTACTATAATGCTGTATATTTGTGTTTCAGGTGTTTAGTATTGACCTTCACTGTTGGATCACCCCATATACCATGCTGGGCCTGCCCTCTCGCCTTGGCCTCTTAACCTGCAGGCGATTTGCCTTGCCTCACCAGCCTTCCTGTCTACTGGCTCCAGGTGCTCTTGCTAGTATGTACGCCACACGTCTTTACGGCAGTGGAGGGGGAAAGCCGGGCCGCCGCATTGGCCTTATGGGGGGAGGGCAACCCATGCTGGAAAATCACCACCACCCCCTTCCCCCTCATCACCACCCACATGTTCCCCCACCCCAAAGCTATCCTCCGCTCTACCAGGGCCGTCTAGACGCCCACCGACCTCACTACCAAACCCACCAGCACTACCACACGCATACCCAACCCCCTCACCTGCCCCCTCCACACTACCAGCCACATGCGCACCTTCATCACAGCAAGAAGAAAACCTGGAACTTCATCCATGAGAAGATGAGCTACGACACCTTCTTTACCATGAAGCGGCTGATTGATCGCTCTCGCAGTGTGGATGAGGTGCTCCGCTGGGTTACCCAGAACCCAGGCAAAATATCTCACAATCATTACCCCATTGCCCTGCAGAAGATCGGTCAACTCCTGGTGCTCCAGCAGGCCGGGGGCGGTGGTGCTGGGGCAGGAAGCAGTGGGGGCAATAGCAGTGGGGGAGCCGTAGAAGGAGCCCTACCCTCTCCCCCTGCTGGAGGTTCAGGTGATGGTGCTACTCGACAGATCCTGGATCACCCAGACTTCCAGACACTCTGTGATGCCATTGTGAATGATTGCTCCAAGTTTGACAACTTCAGCATCGTCAACTGCCTTTACGCCGTGGCTGCTCTTGGTGAGTCAGTGATCTTAAGATATTTTCATGTTCAGTAATGTACCCAGTGTTTGTCCTTTCCAAGTATTATTGTATCTCACTCTGTTCTGTTGACAAAAAACAAAGATTTTCAGCAGTATTGTTGCAGTGTACTGTTAAGACATGGTACTCCTTCATAATAAATATTTCAGGTTGCTGAAATTTCTTTGTGACCAATAAAAATACTACTACATTTGTAATTCTGTGATTTAAATTGCTGTACAGCTTAAAATGGTGAATAATATCCCAAAAGTGTAACTAGCTAAGACAGGACTTTAGTTTGAACCGGTATAATGTGTAGGCTCAGGTCAGGGGTGTCCAGTATACTCTGCAAAGGGCTGGTGTGACTGCAGCTTTTAATTCCAATCATTCAGAACATCACCTGATTCTTATTGTTTTGGCAGTTGGTCTCAGTCAACACACAATTGATCATTGTGCCTCTGCTTTGTTGGACACTCTTGACTTAGGTAGTATGCTTGGTCACCAATTCCATTTGTGTGAGCTGGATCTCCTGTTGATCTACCACAGTCCTGATCAGTCATGGAAGTTAACACATACTCAACCAGCTTTATATTTGGCTGGTGGAAGCTTATGCTTTCCTTTATGCTCAAATGGTTGGTAACCGAGAGCACAAAACTGACACTTTGGACATAATTAGCCCTAAATATTTTGTTTAATGCCTTGTTCACACTACAAGGCACTTGGATTAGAGAGGACTACAGTTAACATGGGAAGCGTGCTAGTGTGTGAACTAGAGCTGGGTGATAAAAATGATAATGATATTTATTGTTATAATGTCCCTCGGTTTCAATAGAACACATGGTCGATATAACATTGATAAACCTCATTCTGTCCATGTTTTGACAGACAACACGAAAAGCCAATGATTATTAGAATAGCTCTGCGCTGAACCAGTCACATGACTGGAATAGAGTTACAGCAGGCAGGTTAGGCTGACGTGTAGTGATTAAATTTTGGGCTACTTTAGCCGCTAATGCTACTTCAGCTACAGACATACTGTTAAGGTTTATAGGACTATATCTATTATAATCCATAAATTCCTATACAGTTTCTGCTCTGACACCTCACGATGAGTGAGGCTGCCCTCTCAGGCTTTCGGAAAAAGGGATAAACCTTTCTTCCTACAGCGGGAAGGACTTTTAAAGTTGTGTGAGGTCTTGACATAACTAATCTTTTATGTAAATAATGATTTTCCACACAAAGAATGAGTCAGAAGAGCATCTGATATTAATAACAGAAAAATATTTTCTCAGTTTCTCAGCAGTTACATTAAACAGATGAACAGATGTGAAACTGAAGTTTTCCTCGAAAAGCCCGCAGCACTGGGTGAGAGAAGGCAGGACCTAGTGATACATTTTTCACAGCATGGTTAACCTCAGTACAGCACTGGGCCAAATAGAATTTAAGTCAGGCCGGGTGATACTGGTACATGTTTAAGACAAATCTGCATCATGTAGAGCTGATAAAGCTCACCTTTAACTCTATCTGCATGTAGCGATACAGAACAAGCAGAGATCCATGAGGGGCTGCATTCAGGAGTATGTGGTTTGAAATTTCCAAAGTTTGTGAGTTAGTTTTTGTTTTCAGCTCCGAATTGCTATTCTTTTCAGAAGTGGGGCACAAGCTGTCACTGAATTTGTTGAGAGTGAGTGTCAACTGCAGAGCTATGCTGGTCAGAGCAAACTCTGGGGCTGTATGGTTCATGGTGGAATAACTCCAGTCATACAGGGATTTGGAAATCAAACCAGTGCTCGTTCTCACCAGTGAGAGGTCTTGTGTGAACACCCAGGTTGTAGATCAGTCATATGGTTGTGCATGAGACTCTCAAAACTGTAGAGTTGTCATCTGTTTACATGTATTACAACAATAGAAACTAATAGGGGTTTCTTAACATGTGACCGTTTAATCACTGCTTAGATACAGAAGAAACAGTCACACTTACCAAGACAAATAGAACTTGTTGTGTCATTATCTAAAGCTGCCTTTTCTACTTGCAGGGTTGCCTAGTGACTCTCAGATAGTGCAGGTGCTGGAAGAGGAGTCACAGGGCCGCCTGTCACAATTCAACCAGAAGGACATCTCCATGGTGTTTAGTAGCAGCATGAAGCTGCACCCCTCCAGCCAGCACCCACTGATTGAGTCCTGTCTGGCAGGCCTTGAAAAAAACATAGAGCGAGAACGACACCCGCAGACGCTCTTCCTCCTCCTGTCTTACTACCGCACAAAGTGGCGAGCACTGCAGGCGGGAGACAGCGCCTCTGCTGAGCAGCTGGTGGTCAACCGCAAGATCCTGCGGTTGGTGAAGCACACACTAGCTAGCGTCAGCTGTGTCAGGGATCACGAGATGGCCCTGTTGGATGAGATGCTGGCGGCATGTGCCTCCGAGGCCAGCAACAAGAGCCTGGAGCTCATCTTCAGCTCTCATCTCTTCTATCAGAACAGACAGGAGAAGTTCATCAGCAGCCTGGCTGGTGAGTGTCTTAGATAAAGGGGAATGGTGACATGTAAGCAAAGCTTTGCCAGTAAGGATTTTGAACAGAAATATACTTTTTAATTTTAAGAAACACAAAGATAAAACCCAAAGATGGTGAGTAGTGGGCTGTGGTGGCCTAGTGGTTTGGAGCTTGCCCTTGTGATCAGAAGGTTGCTGGTTCAAGTTCTGGCCCAGGCACCACTAGCAAGGTACCACAACACTGCTCCCTGTTCTGCTAATGATAGCTACCTGTCCCAATGTGTGGGTTAAATGCAGAAGTCACATTACATTGTATTGCACTTTGTGATGAGACCTGTTCAAAATGACAAATAGTCATTTAAATGTGAACCAAATAATGCAAATCCCCCTTAAAAGCAAGTTTATATTTGTGAATTTGGAGACAACTGTGGTGATAGCTGGCTTTACTTTTCGCTTTTCCAGAAGAGCTGCCTAAAAAGGTTGATAGCATAACCCCTTACACCATGGCCCTTATTGCCAAGTATATCGCTCGCCATCGCCTAAGAGAAACCCGCCTACTGGACACTATTGCAGAGTTCTTGGTCAAAAAGGGCGAATATCTAGACAGCAAGGTAAGTAAAGTTTTAACCATTAGAAAGCTTTTGCATGTGACTAGGATCATTTACAACACTTTTAGAGGGAATAAATACATTTTTAAAAGCATACACGTTTGTCCTAACTAGTCTCACAGAATACCTCTGTTGTCTTGTGCTTCTGTTTTGTTCAGGTAATCCAGAAACTCGTGTTCCCCTTCAGCCGTATGAGTTACCGGCCACCTAATGAGGCACAGTTTTTCTCAAAGCTGGAGATGGTGCTGGAGCTGAAGGCTCTGAGTTCACCTCTAGCCACCGTCAACATCCTCATGTCCCTCTTCCAGCTGGGGCACTTCCCCAGCCTGGTGCTCCACCGTGTCTTCTCTCCGTCCTTCATCAGCAACGTCACCAGTGAGTCCATCGCTTCCCTTAAACCCTACCCAAGCCAGCATGTCAGTGTTGTGTTGGTGCTGTCTCATTTAGCAGTTGTTACTGCTTTTGTTTTCACCTCTGCTGTTTATAAGACTCCAAATGCTTTTCATATTTAGACTATATTCTTTTCCCATACATTGTACACCCACTGCATTTCTGGACAATTATTTATTTCCGCTGTGCAATCAGAACCAAGAACTGACCTAAACAAGAGTCCCACTCATAAGAACACATGGTTCTATGTCTGGTTCATTTTTAACCTGCTTGAGACAGGCGTAAGTGCTATTGTGAAATGGAGGATCAAGTATCCATGAAACTAGTAAACAGTAGACCATGTCAAATTTGTCTGTCCACTGTTGATTATTCCATAGTGCCTCTGGAAGCAACATCTGCACCAGAATGGAGCTTCAGGATCCTCTTGATAAAAGACTATCGCAATCTTTCGGCAACTAGAACTGGATATTTGATGTGCTAATTATCTTGGCCAAACTTGTGTACTGTGAACAAGGCATATATTCCAGTGAAGGATACTGTTTTAGACAATAATGTGTTTCCATCTTTGTGGCAACAGTTTGAGGAACGGTTCTTGCTTTTACAGTGTGATTCAAAGAGAAATCCTTAAATATATGGTTTGATTGATTGGTTTGGGCTGAAGGACAGTGGCCTGCACCCTTACCTCTTCCTAGCTGAACTCCATGTCAGTTTGAAATGAGAAAAGCTTATGGAGGTGTGATGGTCATATGTTCACATACAGTGTAGGCTGTAAAGTTTGTCATCATGTGTAATGACTATGAACATGGCTAATGAGGTTTCTAAAATGTCAATTGTCTAAAGTCTAATCTGTGCCACTAAGTTTCTCCACTGTGTTGTGACAGACAGCCCATATGCTCTGATTGTGCGACGGTACCTTTCTCTGCTGGACGCTGCAGTGGAGCTGGAGCACCGAGAGTACACAGGCCCTCGCCTGCAGGACTCCCATAAAGTGCTCATGTTTGAACACGCGCTAACTGCAGATGAGGTCAACCGCAAGTACAGGTAATTGACTGCCAGTCTTTTCCATGATCCAGCCTTGGGCTGGTCAACATTCAGTGAGTGTCCTTAATTGAGAATATTTTTTAATATGTAAAGTTTTATTCATGTACAGCCTTGTTCTTTATACTATTGGATGTCAAGTGGTAATTAATAAAGAAATATAGAAGAGAGTTATTGGTATGATTTTTATTTTTTGTATTTTTTTACAGTTACAAAGGTCTGGTTGCAGAGGCGCTCAGGCAGTTAGTAGGAGAGCATGGTTACAAACAGGATGAAGTTCTGGCTCCAGGATATTACACAGGTAACATTAAGATTGCTGAAACCGGTCCTAAATGGAATTTAAAGTAAAATCTAATTAAAGTTTACACCCACAAATGTGAAACTATTTATACTGTGTTAACCAGAGCTAAATTGTGCATTCCCCTGTGTAAAGAACTGTGAGAAGCTGTCATGTGAGAAGCTGTCATGTCAAATTCAGGAAATCACATTGTATGATTTTTAAAGAATTTATTTGTATAATGGTGCAGAAAATAAGTATTTAGCACCTACAAAAAAAACAAGAATTCTTGTTACAAATGATCTTGAGAACGGTGAGGAAACAGCCCAGAACTACACGAGGGGAAACTGATCATTGACCTGAAGACAGCTGGGACCTCAGTAATAATGGTTACTATTAGTAACACACTATGTCATCATGGATTAAAATCCTGCTTAAGCCAGTACATGTCCAGGCCAGTCTAAAGTTTTCCAGAGACCATCTGGATGTCATGTGGTCAGATGAGACCAAAATGGAACTCTTTGGTCACTCACTGTGAAGCATGGGTGTGGAAACATTATGCTTTGGGGCTGCTTTTCTGCAAAGGGGACAGGACGACTGATCCGTATTAAGATGAATGGGGCCACGTATTGTTAGATTTTGGGCAAAAACCTCCTTCAACCAGTGAGAGCATTGAAAATGAAATGTTACTGGATCTTCCAGCATGACAATGATCCCAAACACACCACCCAGACAACAAAAGAGTGGCTATATAATAAGCATTTCAAGGTTCCTGAGTGACCTAGCCAGCCTCCGGACCTCAATCCAATAGTGAATATGTGGAGGGAGTTGAAAGTCTATGATGCCCAGTAACATTACAGCTTCTGAGATGATCTGCAAGGAGGAATGGGCCAACTTTGCCCCACTGTAATTCTTTTATATAGTTTGCATATATTTATTATGTTTATTCAATTATAATTATGTACATGTATATATTAATATAATCAGCAATATTTAATTACATTAATATTAATACATTGTCTTGGAAGCTACCTTTTGATTTTTCCTGTTGCCGTTAATTGGCACATGTAGCAATTTTGCTCAGTAGCAAGTAAAAAGAATCCCAAAAACTAACTTTACTAAAGAAATATACAAATTATTTTCATCTTAATTTGTAATATGAGTCTTTCCAGTGGGGTCATAATTGGATTTCAATTATAGTTTATGGCATAATTGGCCTTGTTCTCTTTGGGTAGCATGACCCTCCTTTCCCCTGTGCAGTGCTACCTCACAACAGAATTGGAAGTTATCAGTCTTTTGGTGTACTGAACTCTTTTTAACATGCTCTCCATCCCTACATAGATTTCCTGCTGTGGATAGACCATGCAGGCCGTGTTCTTCCAATCAGAGCAGGGTCTGCTGCAGTCACATTGAGAGTAGACTCTACTCCATGTGCTGTCGTAAACCCCAAATCTCCAGATGGCTCGAATGCTGTCACTGCCCTCACCTCTGACTTCCAGAAGTTCTCTCCCTTCTCACCACCACTGGAGGAGGGAATCGACAAACAGCCCAGTCAAGACTCTGCCTTCCTGCCCCCTCACATGCGGCCCCAGGCACCCACTGGGCAGAGAGTGGGCACCAATGGAACAGTCGCGCTGGACTACAACACCTACTACACCACCTCTGATTACTACTCTACCCTGGCCAAGGAGCATTCTCTGGAGAGCCAGGACAGCTCCACCCTCAGTAGCCCATCAGACTGCCTGGCTCAAGCCAGTTCTGGCATGCCTGGGACCGCCGCCCCACAGGATTCCCTCTTCCAATTCTCTATTGGAAAGATCCTAGAGGATGAAGGAGGGGCATCCATCCCAGCGGGCAGCAATCCTGGACCAGACTGTGAGATCACACCCTTTTATGAAGGAGTGACGTACGAGGGAGGGGAGAGTAATGTAGTGACTGCCACTCCACTTCAACTGCATTCTACAGATCCATCTGAGATACAAAGTTCCCCCGGAGAACATGTTAAGAGGTCAGTCCAAAGCACTTTTACTTGTAAATTATAGTCACTTGAAAAAAATAAGTATGTTCCATTTTAATTTCAGCATAACTAAGCAAGTGTTTTACTAATTTTGATGAGTCCCTGCAGATAAAGGTGATTTAATTCCAATAAACTAAATATTAAATTTATCACAACTTCATATCTATAAAATTCAGGTCTTCAGGTCAGGTCTTCCAGATTA
The DNA here is from genome assembly GCA_037576955.1 of Lepidarchus adonis. Classification (NCBI taxonomy): domain Eukaryota; kingdom Metazoa; phylum Chordata; class Actinopteri; order Characiformes; family Lepidarchidae; genus Lepidarchus; species Lepidarchus adonis. The sequence continues at coordinate 16,341,236 of JBBIGC010000013.1, read as the reverse complement.
GATGCCTCTGATTAGAACTTCTTCATGTGCAGGGTGATCATGTCCGTAAATGATAAGTGGCACTACTGCCACAACTCTGACGTGCTAGTGGGCTCCCGAGCCATGAGAGACCGCCACCTGCAGCTGCTGGGTTACGTCATTCTACAGGTAAGGTCCTGAAAGTACGAGACATGTTTTATGTTTACAGACAGTATAAGGTCTTTCAGAGTCATGATTATGTCTGTTTCTCTTCACCAGTTACCCTACCTGGAGTTGGAGAAGCTGAATGGAATTGAGGACGTGAAGCAGTACCTCCACAAAAAGCTCCTAGAGGTTCCGTTATGACAGTGGAAAAGCAGAGCTGTGTGTCTGCGCGCGAGCATGTGCAACCTTCCGTTTCAAGATGCTTTGTTGTGTGTGTGTGTGTGTGTGTGTGTGTGTGTGTGTGTGTGTGTGTGTGTGTGTGTGTGTGTGTGTGTG
>JBBIGC010000013.1:16326198-16336825 GCA_037576955.1 Lepidarchus adonis | reverse complement strand
TGTGTGTGTGTGTGTGTGTGTGTGTGTGTGTGTGTGTGTGTGTGTGTGTGTGTGTGTGTGTGTGTGTGTTATATGTGTTATGCTGTGTTTATAGGAGTGAGCTGGCGGCGAATGTCCAAATCCGCCATCTCTGTGAAGAGTGTGGAGATTAGTGGCTTGGGCGGGTTTGGACTATTCACCACTGTCTTCGCGCCCAGGATTCGTGCTCATGTGTGCCCTAGCAGTAGGGGTTGCACAGTGTACAGGTTGGCCTTTGAAAAGACTGGTTGAGCAAGCAATAAAGACCTGGCCAGTTCTGTCTGGTGTAATGGGCATGACTTGTGTGTGAGTGGTCATTAATGGCTTTCCCAGCTAGAAAACCATTACAATATTATATATTATTATCCCTTATAGTCCCACAAGAGGAAAAAACATGTTCTCTGCATTTAACCCATCACACAGAGCAGTGGGCTGCTGCCATCAACTGGGGAGCAGTGAAGTGGGGACAGTGCCTTGCTCTAGGGTACATCAGTGGTGTCCGGGCTAGGACTTGAACCTGCAATCTTTTGATCCCAGGGGAAATATCCTAACAACTAGCCGCTGCTGCCCAAAAAGTGTAGATTGTGTAGTTTTTTTTGTTGGGTTTGGGGGTAAATGGCTGATGCACCGTCACTGGGCTGACTAGCCATTTCAGTTGCATGGTGGTGGTTCAGCCATTTTCAAGGCAATTAATTGGGTTCTGATGTCTGAATGCTCTGTGTGCTATACCAGTTGGGGGCGCACTTGCTTTATGAGTTATTTTAAAAATTTTATTAAAGTGACGGGCTGTTGTCCAATTTGAGCATTAAATCCTGGTGTCAGTCTCCATCTTTTCCCTCAACGATTATCCAAGCTGGAAAGTCATCACAATATCTTCATTAACTGCATTAATTATCAGCACAAAATTTCGCTCTCTTATCCTTGAATTTAACCTCAGAACTGACAGTTGGCTTTGTGTTTACTTCTATTTCATTTGGAGTTATAAAACTCCACTTCAAACAGGCTTAAACTGAACACAGTTTATACTAAAGACTCTATCGCTAGAGGGCGCAGTACCCAACTGCGCATGCTCCACGGTCACGAACTTACTGTTTATTTTCGTAAGTCAGATGAGACCAAAACATTTGACGTGGACTAGTGAAGTCTAAGTATATTAAATCTTAAAGTTACTTTATGTGACGGTAGTTTTGTGCTCATAAATATAAAAATTGCACGTGGACGTTTCTGGGTAAAATGCTGGTGAATGTAGGGAGATAATGTTGTCATGTGACAAACCACAGCTTTGTGCTTAATATTTAAGCAAACAACTATATTCCAATAAGATTTAATAAACAGAAAAAGTTTGTTTCAGTGTTCAGCTGAAGACTTTTATTTTGTCTTGTTGAACGGCTTTTCTTCACACCGGAAGAGATCGCTGTGGCGTTGCTGCGGCCAATCTGACCGCAAGCTAAAAGCAAATGTAAAAGTAACGCGGAGTAAAGCCTGCGACATCATGCGATGTGATGTATTAACAGTAAGTTTTTTCAACACATCGGAACCAATTTTATTTGTCTTAATACCGCTCCATATTTTTTAATCACCGCGTTTATCGACTGGGGGCAAAAGCCGCATCTGTGAGGACTTGCTAAGCGGCTAGCGCAAAGTGGAGCCTATGGAGCTCGAGCTCAGCGGCCAGACAGCTCTCCAACTGCCATTCTGAACCAGCCAGGTGTCCGATAATTGTTCGAACGGTGATAAGATAATAATTTAAGATAAGTATATAAAACGTGACGCTGGGATTAACTCGCTAATTCTCCACAGTAGCGGCTTTGCCTCAGAAATTTGACATGTCCCGCTGGTTTGCATGTTTAAACAGTCAAACTTATAAGACACTTTAAAGCTGTGAAGGCCGATAATGACAAGAAACTGTAAATGTACGACAGTTCATTTACCTCTCGGATTCTGTTTCTCTACACATGCCTTTCAGAAACAGCTGTGGGTCGCGTCAGTGTTTGTATACAGTTTCTCAATCTGGTGACAATATCGGCAAAATTATTTGACCCTTCACGTGGCTATCTGGGTAAAGTGACGTTATGATTGGTGTTGTCAATATTTCTAGACATGCAATATAATATTAGACTAATTATAAAATGCTGGTGAACAATAACATTGTGGTTTTTATACACTGGTCAAAAGTGTTCCTCACATGCAGACTGATGTTGACACCTGGTTTTGTCTTCTTAAAAACATAAGCATACAAAAAAGGAAATAAAAAATAGTGATTATTCCATGACGATGCAACAGTTCATGAAATGAAATACAGCCAGGACTCTGAGCTCTTGGTCCTGTGGGATCTGCACTGGAGATTAGTGGAGAAGATAATCATGGATGATGTGTAGGAAACTGGTCCCATAAATGAAAGAACAAAAAATGTGGGAAAGTTTGACATAGCAGCATGAATAAAGCAAAAGAAATACCTTTGATAACATTAGAGAATTACTTCAAAATCCTGTAGTTATGATCAGACACTGAACATGAAGGCAAAATATAAAATACTTCCAGTTCTACTGTCTCAGCATTTCACTTTGCTGTGCCAAACTTGTATCGCTTTTTTATTATATTAATCTTTTTTAACACATTGTTTACTATTTTCTTCACACCATCTGTACTTTTGAATTTTCTTCTTCTTCACATATTTTCTGACATATCCTCATTTCAGTGGGCTTTAAACGATGCCAGGATTTCACATGATGAACAATGGGGCATTGTATTATTATTACATTGTATTGTTTTTCTGCTTTGAGTGAATTATTATTTTGCTGTTGCATTTTGTCCGGACTCGTTTGCGTTTGTGGATTGTCCAGGATCAGTAAAAAGGAGAAATGGTTATGAATATTATATATTGTTTCTTGAAGTATTTTTATTCTTATGTATTTTTTAGACATTTCTACTATATTTTAACATCCCTAAAACATTGACAGAAAAGTTAATCATGAGCTGAAAATAACCTCAGCTTCCAGCTCAAAATACCTTTGTGTGCAATGGTCGCACCACATATGGTTATTACTGTCACTTCAGAGGATTAACTTCAAACTATTTCTACTGAACTGAATCAGAGAAGAATAGAGCTTTTAAAAAAAAACGCTGCTTCAGCCTGCAAAGTCACGCTGCCCGTTTTTTGAGCATGCGGCGCTGTTTTATTATAAATTACTAGTTTTGCTTGGTCCACAATTTTAAAACCTTTAAAACTGGCATTACCAATTAATAATGTATTTAGCAAAGCTGGTTCTTCTGGTTATGGTCATTTTTTGTCCCAAATCTTTTCCAGTTTCAGTACTTTTTTAAGCAAATTCTTTTAAAAGGCAGCTTTTGCGTCTTATAATGATTCCTACGCGTGTTCCTTTTGTACACAGGTCCCGTATGTTTTGTTTTCATCTGGTCAAACTAATTAACTAATGAATAATGTTGAACGGCTTCTATTATAGTAGGAAAAACACTAAAGGATAGTTTCCTATCTGGACATTGAGTGTACTCCAGGGCTGTAAGGCTGATGAAATTAAATTAACTGTTAATTGAAAGCACAGTACAGAGGGCGCTCGACTTGTGTCAGAGATCAGTTCCTCAGAAGTCGAAATAAGCACCTGGCAAATCCAAAATGGCAAATGAACAATGATGTCTTCCTCATATAACACCATGTGAATTCGTCTGCTCCGCTTGGCAACTAGTCCCTGCTAGTACATCAGAATGATAGAAAAACACTGAATACATTTTTGGGAGCTAGTGACGTATCACTGTAGGTTGAGACTGACATAACCTGAGGACTCCGTCTATAATGGATTGGATGCAAAACACCTTTAGACAAATTTAATTGTAATTCTATACGTATCTTCATCTTGTAGGTGCCTAGTTTGACGTTGCCTTAGTCCCAGGACGCAGCAGTCCAGGATGGCTCTGATAGAGGGTGTGGGTGATGAGGTCACCTTGCTCTTTGGAGTGGTGTTTCTGGTGCTGGTCCTGGTACTGGCCTGGGCCTCCACACACACTGCTGAGCCTCCGGAGCACCTCCTCCAATCCAGCCCTGCATCCGTTGCCCCCTCTTCAGAGGCTGAGAGCCAGGAACCCATCCCCTCCGGCGACCTCACCTCGCCATCCCACAGCCTAAGGGAGGACAGTAAGACTGAGGCTGAGCGAGGAGCTGAGGGCCACGGCTCAGATGAAGGAGGAGTAGATAGAAGCCTGCTGGGAGCGGATGGTCTGAGACACAGAGAGGCAGCAGGGCCTTCACTCTCCACACAGCCACCAGCTAGTGCCTCAAGCCCTACGCAGCCAACCTCTTCTGAAGAGATGTCCAACAACACAGAGAGGAACATGGTGTTGAGGCTGAAGTTCTTGAACGACACGGAACGAATAGCACAGGTCAATCCTGGGGACACAATTGGTTACATTAAAAGGTAATAATATTTATTCACCTTGTTAATAATAATGATACTGTACTATACTGTCTGTATCTTATATGTGTGTGGTTTTGTTGAATGTAGTAGAGAGACATGATGGGGGAGAAACAGGTTCCTTGAGTGTGTGGTTTGTGCTTGTAGAGTTGTGAATTCCAGGAGCTGTTTCTTTAACATAACAAAACAGGGTGATGGCCTGTAGAGGGGGCAGGTTTGTGGACAGGAAGTAAAGGAGGGGGCTACTTGCTCAAACAGTCTGAAATTTTTTAGGGAATCTGTACAAATTTAGAGTAAATTCATGCAATCTTTTAAATCTCACATCTCCACTCAATGTAGTAAATAATTTAGCTGTTGGGGCTAAAGTTTGTCTTTGCTCTTTTGTATTTTAAGCCTCAGCAGTTGAGTTCTGAGCATTCAAGTATCACTAAGGATAAACTGCATATTTGTTGCTGAATGTTTAGCAGTATGGTTTTTAAGCTGAACACTATTTTGGTCATAAACTGGCACATAATAATAATAATAATAATAATAATAATAATAATACATTTTATTTATAACACACGTTTAATTAGCAAATCTCAAAGTGCTTACATTAAAACAGCAATTAAATGGATAAAACACAATAGATTGATAAAAACAGCAATACAATAGGTAAAATGCAATAGATTGATAAAACTAGATATCAACAATTATATGCTGTCCTGAATAAGAAAGTCTTCAATTCTGATTTAAAAGAGTCCTGGTTCTGTATAGTTCGCAGCTGGACATTCTGATGTTCAGACTTTTTTCCAAAATCAAAATGACAGGATAACTCATTAAAATGGGGAGAGAAAAAAAAGCATGAGACGTTGTTGTTAAGCTGTAATTCATGCTCAAGGGCACATGACACTTTATTGAGACATTGATTTTTTTTCTTGTGGTTTACTCATGACTGTTGTTTTATATCTTTACTCCTTTCATGTAGTAAAGATATAATAAGGCTCATATTTTACAGACCCGTTCATTTACACTCTTTTAATATAGTTAATCAGGTGACTATGTGCTAAAGTTCACATTTTCAGTGCCAACTTAAATGTTGCAGCATTTACGGTGCTTTGATTTGATGGTACAAGAATGTCACGACTGCACAATTTAAGGTGGAACTTAAACATTGTAATGCAACACATCTACAGTGAGTAAACGGCAGGTTTTACAGAGGTTGTTGATGGAGAAGAGGCTATTTCAGTGATTCATGTGAAGGCAAAGGCATGTGTTCAAGAAAGTGTGAGAAAAGAAGCTTTATTAAAAATGCTGGACCACACTGCATTTGTGTAGTTATAGTCTCTCTCCAACCCCAAAATTTTAATCATGCTTACTAAAGAAGGAAGTGATTCTGAAAATGTGTTTTTTTGTATTAGGAATTTGAAGAAGCATTTAAAACTGGAAATAGCTTTTCATCACACCTGGCATCAGACTTAAATGGTGATTGGTGATGGCTCTGTAATTGTTGGTTTTAGATTTGCTTGCAGACAGAAGTAAAGTGGTGATCTGTCAGACTGGGCATTTCGCAGTGGGCCAACAACCTTGGTGGGAAAGTAATTGAACTTAAAAAAAAATCACATTTGAACAACATTCCATGCATAAAGCAGGGACAGCAAACCAATAGCTTCACTTTCTATACTGATATTGAGTTGGCCTCCATCTCTCACTACAAAATGCAAAGTGATTAACATATGACAATGATGCATAAGTGACCAAAACTTAGTTTTCATTGATGGCAACTAATAATAATCAAATGACTAAAATGTGACACAAACTACAGTCAAACCCTGTTAGCTCACCTCCGTTATCTCACCAACCTCACCTCTCGCCATGAAAGGTTACAGAAAATATTTTCTTCTATGTTATTTACCTTGTTAAGCTGCCAACCTCACCTCTGGCCCTCACCACAGTGTGTCCGGTGTATGCATTTCTCTATCTACAGCTCACCAAACTTGGGTCTGTTTGGCCTAGAACAAGGTCAGTCATGCTAATTCTATAGTTCGGTGGCTGCTGCTACTATTGCTGTTTCTGCTCTCGGCATCACCACTGTTTTCTCATTATTTATTTAATACCGATTAACTCTCACATGTAATGATGCTGCGGAGGACTTATTAATAGCCAGCCGCATGCAACACGAATGAGCAGAGTGCACATAACTAACACCAGTGTCTTTCATGGGAGTCCAGTATTACCGTAAAGCAGTTAGTAGGCATTCTACATTCTACTACCGTATATGACAAACAAATGCCACAAAAAATGGAGCTAGCACCGTAAGTACGACCCCAAGCCTGGACCGATAGGGGCAAGCTAACAGGTTTGACTTTTAATATGTATTTTAGTAAAGAGATTAAAGGTTTAAACTGAGTGGCTGCCACACTGCCATTCTGCTACATGGGAAAAACCAAATCAGAAGCAAAATGTTTCATTCTTAATTACCAATTTAATGAATTAATTATTCATTCAAGTTTTGAAACCCAGTTTTCTGTCACAATATGGCACAGCCTTGAAACGTTCTCACAAATGGACACTGTGCAGTGTAAACTGAAAATTCAGCTTTAATATACCACTAGATTTAAACCAGCAAAATCAATATTTATTAATAATGTCACAATTTACACATTCTCAGAATTGTTTACCTCCATTACAGCATTTTTTTTGTGCTAGGTTGACTCTTCACTGACCTGTGTGCATGTGCTCATATCTGCAGGACCTACTTTGCTGGCCAGGAACACCAGGTGCGTCTAATCTACCAGGGACAACTCCTTCAGGACGATGCCCAGACCCTTTCTTCTCTGAACCTGGCTGATAACAGCGTCCTGCACTGCCACATCTCTCAGCACGCCACCCGGGCCATGCCTGCAGGTGCTCGTGCCGCAGACCAAGTGCATGTGGCACTGAATGTGGGCAGCCTGATGGTTCCGCTGTTTGTGCTCATGCTGTCCGTGCTGTGGTATTTCCAGTTCCAGTACCGCCAGTTCTTCACCGCACCTGCCACAGCCTCTCTTGTGGGCATCACTATTTTCTTTAGTTTTGTCGCGTTTGGGGTATACCGCCGTTGATGGGAAGTTTAACTCCACACATCGATACACATGCACTCATATACCCACCTTTTAGCACTTGCATTCTGACGCCAGGGTCACTGCTCCTGGGATCTCTGGACCTTCTAGGGTTGGTTCAAAGGCTGTAATTTCAGAAAATTATTTCTGAGATCATGTTTTTGTCTCTCTTTTTCTCACTGTCCTCATTTTCATCTGCACCAAGTTTATGCTTGAGTCACAGATAGAAATGTTCTTTATATTTAATTTTTTTAATGTTTAGAAATTCTCATCGTGCCTATCCTACTATTTCTCTCATTTTTAGGTTTGCAGGCTGCCGGTGCGTAGCTGGTGCCTGATTGTAGGAGGGGTCATGGTTTGATAGTCGCATGACTGTTCAAGCCTCAGGCAGGTTTATCTGTCTGTATGTCTGTCTGTCTTGCACTGTTATGGTACAGAGCAGACGGCGCTGCTGATATACATTGGGACTGTTGAAGTACTTTGTGTAAAAAATGCTTTTGAAACAAAGAAATAATCTATTAAATCATTCTTTTATTTATGCGTGACTGATGTCATTTCTGAATTTATTTGCATTTTGTACATTTTATTTAATAGTTTTTAGCGTTTTCCTAATATTCACCTCAGTCAGTAATGTCCAATAACATTAGCAAACTCTGGAGTTTTATTATCAACACCGGGAGAGTGATGGCTGGTCATGAGAAGTGCCACAATATTCCTGGTGATTCTCTTACATCAGCAAACAGACACCCATGCGGGTTAGTAGTGTTTTGGGCACAGGACTAGTAAAACCCTCTTCTAATGGTAATTTGAAGAGGAAGGAACTGTTTTAAGGAGTTTTAAGGAGTTTTGGGGCCAGGCTGGTTTGAAATGCTTTTTTTATTAGCTAGTGAATGTAAAAGGCAGCGAGCTAGTGTTGTACATATTGTACTTATTGTACATAAATATCTGTAAATATTTCTGCATACTTGACAAAGTTTTCAAATTATCTTTACAGTGGGGATATCTCAAGAAATGAACAAAACGGCCAAACTGACCAGGAGATCCTTAAAAATAACATAGATAACTAGTGTTTTTTACCATTGTGCTTGCTTGAGGCTTTAGATCTAATCTAGTGTGGATTTGTTAACCTACAGTGGCTAGTTGTCTATATTAATGACCAGTGGTGTTGTGCTTCATTTTAAGAATTTTAAAGTGACTGAAAACGCCAATCCCCTAAGAAACTATTGAATTTCAACAGTTCACTTAGCACTTGTCACATGAGGCCTCATTAAATTGGACTAGTATTTCCAGCCTGTGCCAAAGATGCTTGATCAGTTATTTGGAAGTCAACACTCTCTCGTTATGTTCCTCAAACCATTCTTGGTCAATTTCTCAGGTCTAATTATTCCTGCTGAAAATACCACTGATGTCATCTAGGGGTGTACAAGGTCCGTATCACTGGGTAGGTGATGATCAAAAGATTCCCCCTAGATCACCCTGCCTCTGCCAGCTGGTCTTCTTCCCATAGTGCATCTCTTCCCCAGGAAGGAGGTGCACACACCCAGCAGACTGTGAAGTAAACGAACACTGGATTAATCTGACCAGGCCTGCATTTTTCAATTGCTCCATAGTCCAGTTCTAACGGTTCTTTCTGTGCGCATTGTCGGTGATGAACAGGGGTCAACATCAGCACTATGCAGTACACAGCAAGTGGAAATACAAATGTGTTCTGGCTGCTTTTCTATTATAACCAGCTTTGACTTATTCAGCTATTTGTACTTCAGTAGCTCTTCTGTGGATTCAGATCAGACAGACTCATCTTCACTATCCATGGGTATGTTCACTCTGGATGCTTTGATCTGCCATTTTGGAGATGCTCTGACTCAGTGGTGTAGCCGTCGCATCTGTCAGTGGTTTCAGTACTATGGCTGATATTTTATCTATCTATCTATCTATCTATCTATCTATCTATCTATCTATCTATCTATCTATCTATCTATACATACACTCACTCATTGGCTACTTCAGAACTGCCTTAATTCTTTGTGACAGATTAAACAAGGTGTTGGACACATTCCCTGAGAGATCTTGGTTCATATTGACATGACAGCATCACGCAATTGCTACAGATTTGTGTGCTGCACATTCATAATGTGAATCTCCCATTCAACCACATCCCTAAGGTGCTCTATTGGATTGAGATCTGGTGAATGTGGAGGCCCCTCGAGAACAGTGAACTTGAACATGTTCAAGAAACCAGTTTAAGATGATTTGAGCTTTGTGACATGGTGCAATATCCTGCTGGAAGTAGCCATCAGAAGTGGTCATACAATATCACTGAGACCATTACACCACCAGCAGCAGCCTGAGCACAAGGCAGGATTGATCCAAGCTTTAAAAAAAAGAAAGAAAGCAAGTGAACAACAACTTCAAAAACTTCAAAACCATGTTTTCTTAGTGATAGAAAATAAAGTAACCAATTAACCATAAACCAATAAAATGTTTTCTTTGGTCCTTATCACCCAAATATGGAAGATAATCTGTAAAAATGGACTGTTCTGAATTTGTTGTTTTTGTGTATTTGCATGTACAGGGGTTCTTTGTTACTTCGCACTTGATGTACAGTGAGTTGTGGTTACATCGCTGGCTGACTTTTTTGTTTTACTTTTTTTTAATTGGCCATTTGCGACAAAGTTCGGGCAGGAACTAGTTGCCGATCAGATGAACACACTCGGCATCATGTGTCACAATATTAGGGAGACCCCATTGTGCCATTTACTCTCTTTCGTTTGTGTTGCTTGTTTGGAAACTGTTATGGCTCCCAAGCATGAGGGAGACTCTACAGCAGGGGTGTCAAACTCCAGCACCTCCTCAAACACACTTGCTCAGCCTGGCAATTAACAGGTGATTTGAACCAGGTGTGTCTGTGGAGGGAAATCCTCAAACTGAGTTTGACACCCCTGCTCTACAGTAAAGGTCAGGAACTGTTTCCCTTCATTACTGTTGTGTATGTGATCCATGTGTTTATTTTACCCTCACTCTTGCTGCTAATGGAACTACAACTCCCAGAAAGCAACTCTCTTTCCACCCTTTTTCTGCTTATATTAACCACCTGTTGTCCTA
>JBBIGC010000013.1:16309979-16322688 GCA_037576955.1 Lepidarchus adonis | reverse complement strand
ACATGTCTGACTTGGCTTTTCCACTCAGCTTTTTTGGTTTCCTTTGATTAAAAAACATCTGCACTGCTTATCAAACACATCAAGTCAATTGTATTTACATGATGTTGTCAAAAAGCAGCTTCACAGAGTCATCCTTGCAGCATTAAATTTTTTGTGACACAAGAATGTAGCTGAATGACTATATGGATGCAAAGAGCAATCAAATCAACCACCTGAGTCTTTACTAAGCCTTGCTGTGTTGGCTACCATTGCAACATCTGACAAGCTACTAAGCCTGCCACGTCTTTACAATGGCATCAGTACATGCAAACTTTCAGAAAGAACTCAAACCAAATCAGTAATATCTCCAGTCTGCATCTTTAAATGTGCACACAATAGCAACAAGAGCACAAGACAGAGACCTACAAGTCACAATAAAAAAAGGAATACAAATGTATAATTATGTTTCTTGGAATTAAATATTATAGAGTATGCAAACATAGCAATGTACCTTGTGTTATTCTGTGTTTTTTAACAGGTTGAAGTGGTAATGCATACTCCCACGCTGTTTAATGCAGATTCCACACACAGCTGCTCTTGTGTTTTTGGTTAAATAGCTCTTAGAATATCAGGAATGTGACTTCAAAAAAAAATTGGAAAAAAATTCAAAAGTGGGGTTTAATGAAAGGTGCATTTTTTTTCGTATTTGGCACACTTGTATAAAAAGTAGTGGAGAAAATATTTGAATATTTTATTTAAAATTGTAGTGGAGTGTAGGGCTGTGTTAATATTAGTATTGCACTTATACAACTACACACTGCGATTGTGATATTTTTCAATGTGTTACAGGGTTCATAACACATTTCTCTAATTAAAAATCTTTATAGTGTATGTTCACTGTACTCATCCATATAGTTCATATATGAAAACTAAACTTTTAAAACTGCCTGCTTTCAAATCATCATTTTTGTGATGTTACAAAACCAACAAATTTACTTATATCTACTTTTTTATCAGACAGTTTAGCCACAAGTAAGTTCTAAGGAGCTCTGTGATTGGTTAAAGGCTCTTTTGCTTATTGTCGCTTTCCGCAATATCAGTATTGCAGAGACCATTATTACAATAATGATGTACAGACAATATATTGTGTTGCTGTGGTGGAGTAAAAGTGGAAAAAATCAAAATACATCTGAAAAGTACTTGAAAAAGTAGTTAAGTACAGTTATAATGTATTTACAATTAAGTTTTATATTTATTGTCAATCACTTGTAAAGTATAAAAGCATGATCTTTATGTATTGCTGAATTACGTGTACCTGAGCTGTTGCGAATGTTCTCCAAGAGTGGGTGTTTGTGAATGATGATGTTGGCGAACACTGAGATGAATTCCATGTATCTTTCCTGATACCACAGCCTGGCAAGCAAAAGAGGAAGTTTTCTTCTTTCTTCAAGAGCTTGGTTATTGAGCTGGATAAGGACCTGTATGGCCCTGATAACCACTTAGTGGAGGTAAGTAACCATCCATCCCTCGAACATCCCAGCATTTTTTTAATACGGCCTTAGAATAATTGATTCTATTTGTGGCAGTGTATTTGATAATGCCCAAATATTTACTTTTCTAGAAAGAATTAGAAATGCTCAGAGTTGATAACATAGTAGTTAAGGTTTGGGATCTGCTGCCCTTACTAAATTAATTGACCTCCAAGTGCGATCAAATACTTAATTGCATTTCTAATGAAGAAGCAGCTTGTTTATAAAAGTTTCTACATGTTTCTACTAGTGTTTGTCATGTTTCTATGAAATGTGCAAAATCTTTATTCAGTGACTCAAATGTAAGAGAACTTTCTCAATCCAGTTTTCATAGAAGAAATATCTTCCTGGTTTTTATAGAAATATCTTACATAAAATATTGTCCATTACACTTTGGCGTGATGGCATTGTCGCACGGCTCAAGCTTAGTGCATGGCTGACACTTACAAAACTCCTTTAAAAGGCACTGAACTTAAAACACTTCAGCCAGTTTACTCTGTTTCATTGGAGGAGCTATTGTGCACAGGTGCTACTAAGGCAGACTCTGTTACATTATACAGGGGGATGTTTCCAGCTGCTTCACTCACTAAATATTTATGGACTTTGCTGGGAGCCTTTGGTAGTTGTGATCTCACTCTTACAGAGGAGGTCCTTATCTCTGGAGATATGACTCCTCCTTTTAGCATTATCATGTTTTCAGGCCGTTCCTTTTGCCTACTGGTATTTGTCCTGCTGTGTTGTGGGAGTTTTTTGCTGCATGCATTCTATGGCACTTTAAACTGTCCTTGGTGCCTGTGCGTTTTTATCAAGTCACATACCAGAGAGAGGCACATAATAATAGAGTGCTTTACCTGTGTGGAGAGACCTTGAAAGCCTATCCAGTGTCCTACGACACTAATTGAGATGAGCTGTGAGTCACTGTTTTGATTTTCCTTTCAAATAAAGGTGGGGGTGGAGGGGTGGTGCACTGGATTGACATGCCATAGTTTCAGAATAAGAGATGAAAATGGAACTCGGGACAGCCCTAAAGTGTATTATTCAGGTGAAGTCATGAAACATCAATTAATTCTGCTTGAAAATCCTTTAATTTTGACAAGGGTATTCTCTACTTTCCATCTAGCACAAAGCACAGCATAAAGGCTGCCTATCTGTTTATATTTTTCAAAACAAACTGCCATTTTTTTTTCTTCGAAGAGGCCCTCTTTTTAATTCTGTTTTATTTAATGTATTCACACACTTTTGACTTTGTCCTCTTTCATTACAACCTGCCGCCAGAGTCACTGAGCTTGACATTTCTATCTCTATGTGAAGGAAAAAGTGCTACACTTATGTACTGTTTTGACTTTGTTTTGGCTCATCTGTATTTTCTGTAGTGTTTTCATGCTGATTTCAAATCTGTGATTAGTTTTTCTATAGCACATATAGATGTTTTGATGAAGCTAATTATATACTGTGTGATATTTGGTAGAATTGGTCTAAGCCAGAGCTGCCCAGCTTCTCTGGAATGGCTCTGCGAGAACTTTCGGGGCCATAAGTCTCCTGCACTTGAGAAAGGAGTTTAGAAACTGCTTGATTCAGAGCAGAAATAGGGATGTGGCATGTGATTGAAAATTCAGTTCTTGCTCCCATCTATAGATCTTTCCAGAAAATATAGGCACAGTGAGTAAGGAACAAGTAGACAGTTTCTAGAGCCAGCTACCAAGGTTTTTGGAGTGACTCTTTTACATCACACTGAAGAGACTGACCAGTTTACTTCATTGTTGCTTATACATTGTACATACAAGTACATTGTGAACGCACATTACTCCTTACACAAACAGTTTACTGGAAAAACTGAAATCAGCCTCAAACACTGATTTAGAAAAGTGTGTTGTGGTCTACAATGATTATGATTGTCTTGTGTAAATGCAACATCTTTGAGAACTGAGATTGCACATAAGAGGCCTGCACTACACAGCAGAAATAGGTTATTATTTTGCCATATTAAGTCCTTGTCCACTCAAGCTTTTTTCTGGCGTTCCTGGCTGCAGGTAAGCACGGCTTGAATGGCAACAGTGTTTTTACATGTTGGAGCGAGTCAGTCCGTCCACATGGGATGTGAGAGCTGGTTTTTGTTCAGCTACACATTCGTATGGAGTCAAAAAAAATGTTGCTTATCATGTTATCTTGGCATAAATTTCTTCCAAAATCCTGATGAGCGCAAAGAAAGCACCTACATTGCATTTACATGTTGTTAATCTAGTGTTCTGGGTGGCGCAATGGTACAGTACAGCACAAAGGTCCTGGGTTTGATCCCCAGGTCGACCACGGATTCCATTCTGTGTGGAGTTTGCAAGCTCTCCCAGTCGGTTTCTTCCCACTTGCAGGTTAGGTGGATTAATTACTCTAGATTGCCCATAGATGTGAGTGTGTGTGTGTGCATGGTTGTCTGTCTCTGTGTTGCCCTGCGATGAGTTGGCCTCCTGTCCAGGGCCCTTGTACCCTTGGCCCGTAGTCTGCTGGGTTCAGCTCCAGCTTCCCCCAGGATGCGATATTGATTAAGCGGTTTGGATAATGGATGGATAATCTACTGTGCTGGAGGACTGAATATATCGCATAATTCTTTATGAGCTGTGCAGTCAGAGGGTGAACCCAGTAAAAGCAGTGAGCTTTTCTCTGCCTACATCACTGCATCATGAGGATTTTTAACATATGGACTTTAAGGTTCAGCTCTAATAAAGTTATAAACATTCTATACTGTGATTATAAGTTTATTGGAGTTTATTTTAAAAATCCTCCACATACTGTGCCTTTTTGTCTTTGTAACATACATAAATATAATATTTTTTCTATTTATTTATTTATTTATCACAAACTGGACTGCCTCATTACTGCCCCCACAGCTACAAACACAGCATTGCAGTCTGGGCTGCAGGTTGGCGTTTAACAGAGAAAACCAAATGCCAATGTAATGTCATACCGAAGTCAATCAAACGCCTCTAAAAAACACCTAGGTCACTCAGACTGCGTTCATTTATTCAAGATTTGAACGCCTGTGTGGACAAGGCCTACGATTTGGAGACAGTTAATGTGTGTAGTAATATTCTTGGTTTGCTGTGTTTTTGTGCTGGTAGTGGCATCGCACTCCCACAACACAGGAGACGGACGGCTTCCAAGTGAAGAGGCCAGGAGATGTGAATGTACGGTGCACTCTGCTTCTCATGCTGGATTACCAGGTGCAAACAGTGCTGCTGGATTATTATTAGAAATTACTCATACTTATTATAAAGTATCTGTAGGGAATCCTGCTGCTCTCTGTTGGAGCTGGGGCTCCTCCAAGTTTTACTCTAATTGTAGCAAGGAAATACACAGGGTGATTCACAGCTCACAGTTTTGACAAATGATTTTCTTAGAACATTACACTTTACACCTTTTAGGACCTTTAAGACGTTCCACAAAAGTCATTGAAGCTGTCTACATACAAAATGGCTTTATCACTTCTCAGCTTAACATATGAATAGTAGTTAGCTGCATTTAATGAGCCTTTGCCAAGTGATCACTCCTGTTCTGAATGTATGACTGTGTTTTTAAACTCTTGCTCATTGTCTAAGTTTACACATGGTTCTGGTTTTTCATGAGACCACATTATTGTCTCCTTTGAAAATGACTTTGCAGTTATCTTAAAGACTAGGGAAAAGGCATGAGTACCAAGGCATTGTAAATACACTATTCTAAAAGTAGTTCTGTGCTGGACTACTCTATGAAATTGTACTGATCTTTCACCATTTAATGCACCATTTAACCCTGCACAGCCACCCCAGTTTAAGCTGGACCCCAGGCTCGCTCGTCTGCTGGGAATCCACACACAGACCCGCTCCTGCATCATTCAGGCCCTGTGGCAGTACGTTAAGACCAACAAGCTGCAGGACTCCCATGAAAAGGAGTACATCAACTGTGACAAATATTTCCAGCAGGTATTGACCCCACAGTCCTCGCTGTCAAGAATATAACAATCACTTAATAATAAGAATAAGAAAATCTTTGATTTACTTTGACTTTGACTTTGGAATAGCTAATTTTTATAGCATCTGCTATACATTTTAAAATGCAGTTCTTTCAGGAAAATGTGCAGTTACAAAGTAGACAAAAAAGAAAATTGAATATGCTTTTGTCATTTGGAATTTTGGGAAATCTGAGGTACCCTTAAACAAGATACCGTCCCACTTAAATGCTCCCTAGGTACTTTTGTTAGCTTCATTGTTAACATTGGTTAACATTGGTTAACATTTTGTTGTGATGCATTTTGTATAATTGGGTGAGTTTACAATGACAAATAGTCAGTTTGACACAATTTTCATTTTGTCTTAATGTTTAGATCTAACTAAAAGTTGACAGAGAAAACAGTGTTTTATGTTCTGTTAACTGAAGTTAAATTAAAGGCAGTCTGGTGAAGGATATGCTCAGCCATTCAGCTGCAGCATTCAAAAACAAACAATGAGCCCCTAATGAAAAAAGACTATGCATCGCACCTTATGTTTTTCAGCTTTCAGAAAAGACACCTAATCACTGCTCCATGTTCTGTTTAGGAAACTTGCTTTTGCATTCTGTAATTTGTTCATTGTAATTTGAGTAAAACAGTGAATGCAGTGGGGTAAACAAGATATAGTTATTATAACCACCAATAAGGATATTGATATTTATTAAGTATTAATGAGGCATCATTTACCTGATATGAACCTTTTGTCCTGTCAGATCTTTGACTGTCCACGTCTGAAGTTTTGCGAGATTCCTCAGAGACTTACCAACCTGCTACTGCCACCCGACCCAATTGTAATTAATCACATTATCAGGTATCTAAAGGCATTACCTCCAATGTGACTGTATATTATGGAGAGTAGATCTGCTACTTTAGGTCCTTTTCAGGTGAAGTTACACTGTGTCTTTATCCAACAGTGTGGACCCCAATGACCACAAGAAGACGGCCTGTTATGACATAGATGTTGAGGTGGACGATCCTCTAAAGACTCAAATGAGTGGATTTCTGCTGTCGACTGCTAATCAGCAGGAGATTGCAACACTGGACAACAAGGCAAGACCTTCACAGTAACAGCAACATGTGGTCAATTAATACTGTAATCAACAAACACCATGCCTTTCTAGGCAACATTTTCTGCATCTTTTCTTGTATTTCATTATGTGTTTTATTGGTTTCTCAGATTCACGAAACTATTGAGTCCATCAACCAGCTGAAGATCCAGAGGGATTTCATGCTCAGTTTCTCCAGGGATCCTAAGGGCTACATCCAGGACTGGATCTGCTCTCAGAACAGGGACCTAAAGGTGACCAACAAACTACACTCTCCTTCCTAACTAGCTTTAGAGGCAGATTTTGTTTGATTTGAATTTTAGTTTGCAGGTTCATCTTTGGTTTGAAATCAATAGATTAAAATGCATCATTTGAAAGAAGAGACAAAAGAGAAAAAAAAAATTTTCCCTTTTGAACTTCTCTAACTTTGGTTACTTATTACATACAGCTCATGACAGATGTTGTGGGGAACCCAGAGGAGGAGAGAAGAGCCGAGTTTTATAACCAGCCCTGGTCTCAAGAAGCTGTCAGTCGCTACTTTTACTGCAAGGTGAGCAAAAAGAGAAAACTCTGTATAACTTCTTTATATAAAAGTAGATTCATTAATACAAGATTAAAAAGTTGATTGAATCAGCTAATTATTTGAACCAAACTAAATATTTTCAGTATGTTGTCTGATAAAATGTAGCTTGTAGTAGATTTTCATGTCATGAAGCATCACAAATACCCTCTTGAGCATAAATGTAATTAATTAATGAGCATAAAGTAAAAACGTCATTTATCTGTTTCATCTCCCAATGAATCTTGTATTTATCCCAGTCTTTATAATGATAAAGGTTAATACATATTTAACAGAAGTAATACTTTAACCAGCTCCCCATGGAGAAAAACAGCTTTTCATCATCTTTTATTTTGCACTGTAAATTTTACTTTTCTTAATAATATTGCCTTTCTTTTTATGTGTTGTTTAATCAATCTCTAAAACGCATTGAATGACCTCTGTGTATGATAATAAATTAACTTTGCTTGCCTTCTTCAGCACAGGGTATTTTATGCTAATAGACATATTGCGTTTTATCTTCCAATGCAGATCCAGCAACGAAGACAAGAACTCGAACAAGCTTTGGCCATGCGCAATACTTAAAATCATTTTCACTTTGGGAGAGAAGTTACCAGCTCTACAAGGCATTTAAGGAGAATTTGGATCTTGTTGTAAATCTCCAATGGACAACTTTGTCAGTATCCTTGAACGTCTGTGGAAACCTAATGGCAAAACAAGCAGAAATGTCATCTCTGTATTTAATGTACAGTTTGTATCTGTTGTTACTATTCAGTGTTTATAAACACAACCATAAAAAGACTCTTTGAACAAGAGGTCACCTGAAAATCTCTTATGCCACAGTCCAGAGATAAAAGGGAGTAAAGCATATGCTACTTTTAACATCGATATGACCAAACATTTTAATGACTGCACTAAAATGTATTAAATGTGTCCTTTTCTGGAATGAAAGGGTTATATCATGTCTTTTAGATAAGAACGATTTCCAGCATATTTTCAACAAATGGACAGTGTGAAAAGGGCTGCATACTATGAGGGGTGCTTGTTTTGGCAGCAGACTGTATTTGGCACTGATATAAGCGTGAGTATTTATTAACAGGTATCGGGTGTGTTGCTTTTTAAATGGGCATCCCTTGGCAATCTACTCATCTTGGTTACTTATCCGTCCTGTGTCTGTGAACTAAAGCACTGTGTAAGCTTTTATCTGCTCATCATTACTAAATGACTCCTGTGACCGATACATCACCAGTCTGGAAGAAACCTCATTGGGATTATTAATAGAATACAGACTGTATCTGTGCTCTCATTTTACTTTGAATCAATTAGATTCAAAGGTGCACAGCATTTCCACATGAATAAAATAAATGATATCAGCAAAAGTATTGCTAGGGGGGCGATGTGGGATTTGTCTGATATTATCTGATACTTTTCATGTACTAATCTGTCGATACATAAACATTTACACAATGCAGAAACTGGAACAGACGTTCACAAGTTATATACAACAAGTAGATTGAAAGTGTTTAAGAGCAGAATGCCAACTTAACATTTGCCTCTCCACAGCACATTAAATTCTTAATTCTTAATATTTGTCAGATTTAAACATCTGTCCGATTTTTAATTTTAAGCAAATATCTCCTGATACTGATGCGATTCTAATATCATTGTTTATCCTTAATTGTCAGCAAATAAATAGAGGCTCAAATGCACCAAACACAGGTTTAATCCAAGAATCAGAACCACAAAATATACACCTGGTAAGTTTGCCAGAACAAAACAATAATTTGCGACATTCCACAAACGACTTCCTTTTTAAAACTTAAAATTCAGGTGGCGTTGATCTGGCTAATCATGATTGGTATTAAATCCTGGACTGGAGTGCTGGACCTGGAGGTATCTCCTGCAATTGTAAGTCCTGACTATATCGGCACCCCTGGAATAAAAAAAAAAATGCACCATTTCTACCAGAAGACTATTGCAATTACAAATGTTTTGGTATAAACATGTTTATTTCTTTTATGTGCATTGGATCAATACAAAAAAAGACAAATTTGACATAATTTCACATAAAACTGGACTGGACAAAATTTTTGGCGCCTTTTTAAAATTGTGGGATAAATCATTTTCTTCAAATCATATGATGCTCATTTAATCTCACATGTGCCATGAAACAGGTGCTAGCAATGTAGCAATCACCCCTGAAGCCAGTTAAAATGGAGAAAAGTTGACTCAACATTCTGTGTGTGTGTGTGTGTGCCACACTAAGCATAGAGAACAGAAAATAGAGCAGAGAATTGTCTGAGGAGTTGAGAACAAAAGTATAAATAATTTCAGTGCTACAAGTCCATCTCCACAGCTTTTCATGTTCCTTTGTCCACTGTGTGCAACATTATCAAGAAGCTTAGAACACATGGCACTGTAACTAATCTCCCTGGATTTGGACGTAAGAGAAAAATTGATAAAAGACGCAGGATCCTGACAACGCAGGATGGTCTGAATGGTTGATAAACAGCCCCAATCAACTTCTAAACAAATTCAAGCTGTTCTACAGACTCAGAGTGCAACAGTGTCGGCTTGAACTATCCATCGATATCTGAAAGAAATGAAATGCTAATGCAGGAGACTCAGGACGACCCACTGCTGACACCAAAACATAAAAAATCCTGATTGGAATTTGTGAAAATGTACTTTAGGAAGCCAAAATCCTACTGGGAGAACATCTTGTGGACAGATGAGACCAAGATACAGCTTTTTGGAAAATCACATCATTCTACTGTTTGCAGACAATGGAATGAGAAAGAAAAGAACACAGTACCTACAGTCAAACATGGTGGAGGTTCAATAATGATTTGGGGATGTTTTGATGTTCAGATCTAAATCCAATTGAGAGACCTTGTGCAGTTTGCAAAATTAAGAGTGGTGGAAAGTTCCAGTTGAGAGGTGTAACGAGCTTGTTAATGGTTATAGGATGCAATTGGTTTCAGTTATTTTTTTCCCAAAGATGTGCAACCAAATATTAAGTTGAGGGGGCCAATAATTTTATCCGGCCTAGTTTTTGAGGGTTTGTTTGGGAAATTATGTTAAATTTGTCTTTTGTTCTATGCTTTTTTGGTGTTGATCCAATGCACATAAATAAAATAAACATGTTTATACTAAAACATTTGTATTTTCAATAGTCTTCTGGGAGAAATGGTGCATTTTCTGGAAAAATGCCAGGGGTGCTGATAATTTCGCCCATGACTATAATTATTGCTAGAGGTAAGTAAACTTTAAAGTTTACAGTTTCTTATTATTACTTGCAAATGATGTGCACATTTGAATCAAGTCAATTTAATGTGTACTTTGTGTCTGCACAAGGCTCTGTTGTATATTAATAGATGAGGTCATCTGTTTTGGCTTGTGTTTTAAGTGCAAAAAGGTAAAGACCAGAGAAGAGAATACTTTGCTTCTTTGTCTTAAACATTTGTACTTGTTTTTAATGTTTTTATGTTAAAGCTAATTTGTCAGACACTTAAATACCTGCAAAAGTAAATATTGTCAAAATGTCTGGTCTGAAACTGTGCATGTTGCATGAGAATGTACAGTCATGTTTTTGGGAGCATGAGTCCATCAACTTTGTTGCCTTAAAAGCTTAATTGGGACACTTGCACATGAGGGGGGAGCATTTACCAAAGTTTAAAATGTCGGTCAGTGTCTTTGTTTTGTCATTATTGCATATTTTGTACATGACGGCCTTGAAATTATCACTGATGGCCCTGTCTATTGACCTATTCAGTGGAGCCATCATGAATAATAATGGCTATTGATGTGGTTTTAAAAGCCTATTCAAGACATCACTCCCAGACAGTTCTAAATGCAAGAGTTGTAATGGGGCTTAGTATTGAATCTGAATTTGAAAAGAAAATGCCTTTCGTGAATACCAGAAATTTGTCTTGTACATTTTTTTAAAGAAATCAAACACTTTCTGAATCATCTTCTCTTTATTTATACAAACATCAGATCTGTGTATATGAATAAACACATTCAACTCATCTACAAACAATGGCTGAATTTTATTCATCTTAATTTTATTTTAATTTTCAATACTCACCTTGTGAAAACAGATTAAAGTATGTGGTTGCTGCACTAGTTTCGGACATCTGTACTTTTACTTTTACTTGATCGAGTTTTCCATTAAATTGGCTAATTATTAATCCACTGATGTGTTTTCCATCTGTATAGTAGTTTACTCTATCTGGTATCGACCAGAGGAGGATGGGTTCCCCTTCCGAGCCTCAATTCCTTTTAAGATTTCTTCCTACAGTTTAGGGCAGTTTTCCTTGCCTCTGTCGCCTTTGGTTTGCTCAGTAGGGTCTCGGACCCGGATTCTGTAAAGCTGCTTTGTGAAAGCATCAGTTATATAAAGTACTATAGAAATAAATTTGCACTTGTACACTGACTGATAATGTAAAGTTTTCTGAGAAGTTTTGAATCATTTAACACATCAATACTTGTAGCCATTGTATTCCGTTATGGCATATATAATGTATATTGAGCATCAGAATTAAATCAGTAAATATACGTCAGAGTTAGTGTAATGCCCAGCAGTCACAACTCACTGCCAACAGTGCCCATTAAACATGTTATCTGCAACATTCTAGAGCGGCGCCAAGTCTATGGAATAGAAAAACTCCTGGACAGCGGTCTATACATCAAGCAACATTGTTGGGGGTGGGGTGGGTCAGCTTGGAATAAAAGCCTGAGAACTGCTGGTGTATGATATAGTGTAATTTTACTTATTATTTTCTGTATCAGCCATTCACTTTTTGTAGTGGCTTACTTCTAGCAACCTGCTTTAAAGTAATGTTTCATTTCCCAGGCTAGAATGAAAGCTTCATTGAAAGCTGATTCTTTGAGTTTTGAGAAAACTATTTAACAGCCCCTGTTCTAGTCAGATTACAAACAAACCTCACTAACTTTTTGGATTGCTTTCTAGCACCCACAAATGTTTTTTGAATAGCAAATTAAGTCTTGATGCAAAAAATATTAACAGTTCACTTAATGGCCTGTTGCCGTTTACATGCAACATCTATCTTAAGGTTTATCTTCAGCTAAATGTTTATAATTGATCAAGATCCAAAAATATCCAAAATCTCATCTTACAGTTATATATTTTCCACTTTCCACCATTTCCCTGAAGAGACAGCTCACTTAAAGGGGAAAGTTATGTCACCTGCTCACTCCTTTTACCAACTTGGCTCTTCTTTTTGGGGTTTTCCTTTAGGCAACTCTGGGGCCATCTGGTACTGTTTTTTGCCACAGTTCAGTGTAGGTACCAAAATTTCACATTAAAAGCACTGCTAACTGTTGATTGGTCAGAAAGACACAGGATATGCTCTGATATTGTGCACAAACCTGCTGTCTTTAAAAAGTTACAGTGGTAGTTTTTCTATCCACTGGTCGATGCTCAATTCACTAAAATATAATCCTTCCAGCATGTTTTGCCCAAGCATGGCTCACATAAGCGTATTCTTCTTGAGTGGAGCAAACTTAAAAACTTTAAGAGGTTTTGATCAGTTAAAGTAGCTCTGGTTCACAC
>JBBIGC010000013.1:16280174-16301576 GCA_037576955.1 Lepidarchus adonis | reverse complement strand
GTTCTGTATACCAGTTCAGGCAAAGTGAGTACAAATACAGAAATTCTGCTCACAACTAGGCCCAACGTTGCAATATTACAACATTTCCCTAACAACTTACTAGAAAATAAAAAATTTGAAAAATCTTTAAGTCCTACATCAGAGGCCTACTAAAACAATATCTGAGAGGTCAAAAAATTTTGCTCATTTTTTTCTATATTTGGGTCTTACAGGATTAATACTTTTAAATGTTCAGAAACAACCCTGACTATTATCAACACATGCCTAACAACCTTGCCTGTTAACTCACAAGTGTTAAAATCTAGACCATCAACGGTATACGTCATGATCGAAACGCATGGCGCAATGACTCTGACGCCTCCACGCAACAGCCCACTCCACTACCGGTTTCACCAATCCGGAAGCTGAGCGTCATTCTTCTCAAAAGCTGATTGGCTGGCAAGCCGGTATTGAGAACACGCGTCGTGTTCTACCGCGCTGTGCATTTCATGAGACAGTCTGTGGTCCGTTAACGCGGGCGCGTCGAAAAGGAGTGAAAAGGTAACGGATTTAATGTCGTTTTCAGTAGCGTTTTAAGCAAGAACTATCGTTTACTCGAGCTGTCTTGTGATGGTAATGTCGGGGTTGTCGGTGGCTGGGGAAACGACGGCAGTGGGCATCGGGGAGGTAGCATGAGGCCGAGTTTTACCGGCAGCGCGAGGACACAATGCGGCGACGAGCAGTAAAGTCGAAGGTACAGGTTTGTCCGCCGTGACGCGACTTTATAGCCTCTATTCAGTTGTGTAGTAACAACAACACGGGTTTGGGTTTCATAGTAATGAAAAATTGAAGTCTCGGCGAGGTTTTTTCTCTTTTTCAAGCTCGCCGGCTAGCTAGCCTCGTTAGCATTAGCACATGGAGCGTTAGCATCGTGGTGTAGCCGCTCGAGGAAATAGCTGCACTGCACGGTCCGTCTCTTGGCGTTGTGAAGCGTCCCTATGTAATTCGCATGAAAGTTGTCTTAAGATATCTTGAATGTACGGGAGCGTGGCTAGTTTTCTCCCCCAGTTTTGGTAGATGAAAAAAACTGTTCGAAGTGAGACCCATAATGAAAAAGGGAAAGGGCAACTCTCTTTATGGACGAGCGATGTCGCCGGTGTTCAAGTAACCGAGTGGCACTGTAAAGGGATTCAACACCCTCAAATAACACACAATTACAACCCAATTTAGCAAGCAATTCTCATTAGTGGCTTATTTCATGCTGATTTCAAATCTGAGTTTAGATTTTCTCTAACATGTAGGCGTTTTTAAGAAGCTAATTAGATTTTCCAGACAAAAAGGAACAAGAAAATATTTGTGTTCGTGTCAGAGTGAAGAGACTGAAAAGTTTACTTAATCGGTCCTCAATACGTTGTATATAATAAGTACAGTGTAACCTCACATTCCTTTAACATACCGTTAGGGTGACTGGGGAAAATTTCAATAAATGGATCTGAAATCAGCATGATGCACTGATTTAGGAAAATGTATTGTGGTCTCAGATTTCTGAAAATATTTTTTGTTCCCTTGTATAATTATTTTTAGTGATGGGCCAGCAGTGTGATGGATAATTTTGCCCCCAGCCCACCCTTGCTTAGTGTTTATCTCTGACTGACCCTTTGTGGTTTCTTTAGGGCTTTTTTTCTTGTTCCTGAGATCCACAGCTGCCATGCCGTCCGATTTAGCAAAGAAGAAAGCAGCAAAGAAGAAAGAAGCTGCCAAAGCTCGTCAGCGGCCCAAGAAAGCCCAAGACAATGACGAAGGGGAGAAACTGGAGGGCCAGGAGAACGGTGCCTCTGAAGTCAACGGTGAGTCTGAGGCGAATGTGAGGAGGGGCTTATGTTCTGTGAGTTTATTATATGTATGGATTGTTTTATGAGACACTGTAATTGGAAGAAGATTGCCCTAACTGATATGTCCTCTTTTGTTTCTGCAGGAGTTGCCAGTTTGACTAAAGAGCTGGATGAGTTTGAGTTGAAGAAGACAGAGGCACGTGCTGTGACAGGGGTGCTGGCGTCCCACCCTAATAGCACAGATGTGCACATCAGCAGTCTGTCGTTGACCTTTCATGGGCAGGAGTTGCTTAGTGATACCTGTTTGGAGCTCAACTCGGGTCGCCGCTATGGCCTTATTGGACTAAATGGAACAGGTAGACTCATGCTACTGTCTCAAACAAAAGCTGATGTTTAGCCAGCATAAACGGTACCATCTGTACTTATGGAGGTTCTGTTGGGTGGTTTTCGGTCTCTTAAATTTTTCCTTTGATGTTTGCTCAGGTAAATCCATGTTACTGTGTGCGATTGGCCTCAGAGAGGTGCCCATTCCCGAACACATTGACATTTACCACCTGACACGGGAGATGCCTCCCAGTGAGAAGACAGCCCTGCAGTGTGTCATGGAGGTTGATGAGGAGCGAATCCAGTTAGAAAAGGAGGCTGAGAGACTTGCTCATGAAGACTGTGAGTTTTGCATACATACGTAAACCCATATGTTCTAGCTCCGTTATCTTAACAGGGTTCACCACGTTTTCATAGATGCTGTTCTATTCATAACAGCATTCTTTCCTAGGCGTGGTATAGTGCAGACCTCTATCTGAGACCTCTCCTTAAGTTTCCCTCTCTTAAGGAGGCAGTTTTCAGATGAGGTACAAATGTTTGTCATATTTCATGTGTGGATGTGCTTGATTTTTGTAAGGATAAAAAAAAACTACCTTTTTTTCGTTTAGCTGAGTGTGAGAAGCTAATGGAGTTATATGAACGGTTAGAGGAACTGGACGCTAACAAAGCAGAGATGCGGGCTTCCCGAATCCTCCATGGTCTGGGCTTTTCCTCTGCCATGCAACGGAAGAAGCTTAAAGACTTCTCCGGTGGATGGAGAATGCGTGTTGCTCTTGCCAGGTAAATCTTTCTATACTTTGGAGCTCCCTACTTGTGGACCCATTGATTACTTTGTGAGGAACTGTTGGTTATTCCTGTCATTGCTCATTTTCCTGCTGCACTAAGATGATGTAACAAAAGGCCGAATGATAGCACAGTTGCCAAGCGGTAACTTGCCTGCACAACTGTGCAGTGACAAAAACACCTGAAGCGTATTATCTGATTTCTGCAGCTTTCTGTGCTCTTTACTTAGGCCTTAAGCAATGTCTTGTTTAGTGAACACTCCCCTATGTTTTTATATCCAGAGCGCTGTTCCTCAAACCTTTCATGCTTCTCCTGGATGAGCCCACAAACCACCTGGACCTTGACGCTTGCGTGTGGCTGGAAGAAGAGTTGAAGCAGTGAGTGTCTGTTCTCTTTGACTGACTCTAGTTAATAAGGGTTCGTTGACATGATGTTAACAAAAGGCCGAATTGTAGCTTTGCCATCAAGCATTTTATTTCTCAGTATGGCCAAAGCTTTGACAAAAACTGGACCGAAGCGAAAGCTGATCAACTAGCAAACCTCAGTGAATAATTATAGTTTTTTCAACACCTATTTTTTGTTGCATTTAAACTTCTTGTCCCATTTCTTCTCCAGATTCAAACGAATTTTAGTCTTGATATCTCATTCTCAAGACTTCCTCAATGGGGTTTGCACGAACATCATACATCTGCACCAGCGCAAGCTGAAATACTACACTGTAAGTACTCGTTTCTTCTAGCTTTATGGTCTTACAATTTACGGCAGTGAATTTTTGTCACAAAAGGTTAACTCTTATTGTGATTTCTGAAGGGTAACTATGACCAGTATGTGAAAACCAGAGAGGAATTGGAAGAAAACCAAATGAAGCGATTTAACTGGGAGCAGGACCAGATTGCACATATGAAGGTGAACATGAACTCCCAGTTTTTAACTGCTGGATGTAATTATTTGAATTTTCAGAGCTGTTCCATCTCTTGGATATTCTTAATCCATTACACCTCAAGCTTTTTGTATTTTTTTAGAACTACATAGCACGATTTGGACATGGCTCAGCCAAGCTGGCCCGTCAGGCCCAGAGCAAAGAGAAAACACTGCAGAAGATGGTTGCTTCCGGTCTGACAGAGCGTGTAGTGAATGACAAGGTGAGACATCACATTCTTTTTAATGTGTAACTGGACTGGCACTCTGTAAACAGACAGTTTTTTCAGTACGTTATCAATTGAAGTCTGAATATGGCTTGTCTTTATGTTCCAGACACTGTCATTTTGTTTTCCTCCCTGTGGGAAGATTCCCCCTCCTGTCATCATGGTTCAAAATGTCAGCTTCAGATATTCAGAGGATATGGTAAGCAAACATATATGTGGCCTCGGGGCAGGTTCCTGCACAAAGCGCCTTTTTATTGTGCTAGAAATGTAATTAACTGCTTACTTAGACCTGTTTTGAAGGTGTAGTTGAAAATCAATTTTACTGTACTTCTCCACTTTCCTAGATGTAGCCAGTCATCCAATACAGTAGTCTGGTTTGCTTTTTTAATTTGATTTATTTTTTAAATTGTCAGCATTGGAGCTACAAGACACCACAGGCAGTGACCCACATCCTTTCTATAAATACTTCACCAAAACAACTTTTAATCCCCTTGAGCTGCATAAAAGCACTTCATCAAAGTGGCACAGACTTGTAAGTGTGGTTTAGGACACTACATCTTGATGTGAGCTATAAAAAGGAACAAAGCCACACTGCCATCTAGTGTTTAGTAGCAGCATTAGCTCCAACTTTAAGCTGAAGAAGCAGATTGTGGACTCCAAACATGGCTGATTAACATCTACTTTAGGTGGAGAACTGTAGTGTGAAACTTAATTAAGCATTTTCCCCCTGTAACAATTGTTTTAAGTTTGAACTTCCTTCTTGTGACCGTGTAAAAAAAAATATTTCCATTGTGGCTAGTTGGGGTCACTTGACTCATGGTTTGGGTGGGTTTGCTGCATTTCTAGCCTACAGTGCACTAGGGCTCACATGATCGATCAGCTTGAGGACCAAGACTAATTGAATGATGAAGTAGAAGGTTTGTTGCTGCTTGAGTTTGAAAACTTTAAACCAGTTCTTTGCTGGTATTTGGCCTCTTGAGCTTGGTGCTGAAAAGTAGTTTGTGCAGATACCACCCATTTCTTTCTCCCACTTGTGCAGTGGTGCCCTTTTACAGAAGGAAAGTGTAATCACATTTTTTTTCTCCCCCAGCCATTGATTTATAAAAACCTAGAGTTTGGAATCGACTTGGACACCAGGGTGGCCCTTGTGGGGCCCAATGGAGCTGGCAAATCAACACTACTAAAGCTGCTCACTGGGGAGGTATGTGTTTCAGAAAAGGACTTTGTGTTCTTCTGTTATGTTCACAAGTTTTACAATTCCGAACAGTTCTGTATTTGGCTGTTTTTAACTGTTTATGGTTTTTGCTTTCTTAGCTTCTTCCCACTGACGGTATGATCAGGAAGCACTCCCACGTCAAGATCGGCAGATATCACCAGGTGCAGCTCTTTTATTAATAATGCATCCATGTGATGCAGCTTAACCAACACAAGACCCAATAAATGTCCTTACAGTGGCACTGATATTCAGTAACTATTGATGTTGCCCAGATTAGCTCATTTAATTTCTTCTTTACCTTTTGTTGGACTTTTTGTCATGCAGCATCTGACCGAGCAACTGGAGTTGGATTTATCTCCTTTGGAATACATGATGAAATGTTACCCAGAGATAAAGGAGAAAGAAGAGATGCGAAAAATCATTGGGCGCTATGGACTTACAGGCAAACAGCAGGTTGGTTTTATGTTTGGCCAATGTAGTCCTGCCTTTTAATTGGCACCCCATCTCTACTGTTTTTCAAATTTGCAGAAACAATAAAAATCCATTTTAGAGACTAAATTGTGATGTAAGTAGAATTATTTTCTAAAGTGTCCAGTCTATAGTCAGTTTACTGATCCTGTATTTCAGGTGAGTCCCATCAGGAACCTCTCTGATGGTCAGAAGTGCCGCGTTTGCTTTGCCTGGCTGGCCTGGCAGAACCCCCACATGCTCTTCCTCGATGAGCCGACCAATCACTTGGATATTGAGACAATCGATGCCCTTGCGGATGCCATCAATGACTTTGAGGGAGGGATGATGCTGGTTAGCCACGACTTCAGGCTCATTCAACAGGTATTTTTTTCCTCCTTTTTTTGGAAGCTCCATGTGGTATGTTCTGGTCAACGCTTGATATTTTTGGAGAATCTGATGTGATGACTCCTTGCACTTTGTCTTCATCCTTACAGGTAGCTAAGGAGATCTGGGTTTGTGAAAAACAAACCATCACCAAGTGGAACAGAGACATCTTGGCATACAAACAACATCTGAAATCCAAAATTGACAAAGATGCATGATGCCTGCACACACAGCATTTATTCATTCAAGGCAACTTTCAACAATCCGCATCTCTTATCTCTTCCCCTGACATATAAAGCGTGCATGCTGATAGTACTGCAGTTTCATCTAATACAAAAGCATCAAATGTTCTGTTTGAGTTTTTTCTGTTCTCATCTGAAATAAATAAAATACAATGAAGGCAGTTGTACAAACATTAGCAGGATATTCACAGAAAGTATACAGGAGAAAGGCTGAATTATTACAGAGGAAGTAATATCACATGGGCTCTTATAGTTTTTTTTTTTAATTATTATTATTTAATGCTATATCTGCAATAATGGAATTGTCTGAATAAAAATACTGTTTGCCTACAACTGTGTTGCACAGTGACTTATTTCTAAACGTTTTGGGGCTGAGAATAATGGTCTGAAAGAAATGCAGCAAACCTACCAGGAGCAGCACACTACTGCAAGATGACCACCACATGCTGGGCAGAATCTGATAAACTTTCACATCTGCAGAAGGAAGTCGAAACAGTTTAAATATCTAAAATAAGACTCGTGTGAGTATTCCTCTTTTCATAAAGATTTTTTACTTTTAACCCCGGCGCGTGCCTGTAAAACCGGATGTGCGTCATTGAGGCTTTTGTGACCATTATTTTACGTTTTCCAGCTTGATTTCACTGTAAAGCACAAAAGGTGAGATAAACAAGGTTATTGATGTTCTGGTGATTTTAGTATTTTCTTGCATCCTTTAATGGCTTTTTAACGAGAGCGGAAGGTTTGTTAGTTCTGTCGTGCTCGTCAGTCAGGGACAGGGTCTCGGCTAAGCTTAAGCTAGCTTCTTATCCGGGCTAATATTAAACTGCCCTTTAAACCGACCATAAACACGCTTTCTTCTCGTTCTTTTAGTCAGCAGATTATTTCAACCATTAGTCCAATTTATTGAGACTGTCTGTGATGATTCCGCAGAATTTTTTCGGCTTTCTCTGACCTGTGCATCTAGTCAATGAATAAACACGGAGAGCAGAGCGGATTTTTAAAGCGGCGTTTTAAAAAAACAAACCTCTCAGTCATAGCATTAAAGCCACTGACGGGTAAAATGAATAACACTGGCTATCTAGTTACAATGGCACTTGTCAGATGGTGGGATATATTAGGCATCAAGTGAACAGTCAGTTCTTGAAGTCAATGTGGTGAAAGCAGAAAAAATGGATAAGCTTAAGTATCTGAGCCGCTTTGACAAGGACCTTGTGATGTCAGAACAGTATACAGTAGGGACATGGGCACCCAAGGCCCGTTGATGCATGTGGGGACTGTAAGGTAACTGTCAGTCTTAGACAGGTGGTGTTAATGTTCTGGCTAGTTGGTGTACATAGTGTATTTGTACTGCCTTATCAACAGGCATACTATGTAATAAGTTAATAACATGTTATCTGTTCTTAGTGATGCTGGTATTCTGTTGTGTACTATACAGCGCCCAACACTAAGAACTACAACCAAGTCACCCAATCACTATCTATATTAAGATCTTTGAAGAATAATAAAATATAATTCTGATCTGTTCCTTCCCTTAGACAGCAGACAGAGGAACCATGAGCCTGCCAGCTTCCCCTCCGAGCTATGCAGAGGCCACAGCAGGAGATAAAGAGAGAGGTGTTGGTAACATGCCACCTCCTACCATGCCCATGCATCCCAGCTGGGCCTATGTGCATCCAAATCCTAGTGAGTGTCATAAGGTTTTATTAAGGACTTATTTATCCAGATGTATCTAGATTTTTTTTTCTTGCTGAACTGTCCATATGATTAATTTCAAATGTATTCATTTTTTTATATGTTCCTATTTTTTGCCATGTGTGTTAAAGGCATTATTTTTTAAAATTGCGATTTTGAGTGAGATTTTGTACATGCATTATGTGTTCAATTTGAAATCCCAATTAAAAAGTCATACATTTTGGTTAGAGGAAAGGTCTAAATCTGTTTTTGTGTAATGGCGTTTTTTTTATGGCCGCCAATAGAATTCTATAAAAGTATTTGTACTCCTAAATGTTAAAGATGTTCAAGCTTACATCTGCCTTTTTGTCTGGTATCAATCATTGAATGTAAGGTTGATGCCCCCAATGCCCACCAGGGGGCGCAACTGGCCTCTGTTGTTCTCTGCCGATGATTCGATCTTGAACCCTGGTGCCTTCAGACCTGACTCGAACAAACAATGAAATGACTTGACTACAAAACGCAGCTATGGGTGAGGTTTTGTTCTTCGAAACTGTTTCCACAGTTTTGGTGATGAATCCATTTTCAGGTCCAGGGTATACAAACCCGTACGCCTCAGACATGTCCTCGCCCTTCTCTGATCCGAGTTCTAGCGGCAGCTTTGATGGCCTTAGTGGAAGCAGCTGGGAGGACAAGAACATCCGTCGCATGTTTATCAGAAAGGTACCACTCGTTTCATACATGTTGCACATATTTGTGTTGCCTTTGAGGCCAGTGTTCTACTTACTCGTTGCATTATCTGTTTTAAGATGCTACCAGAAGCGCAAAGAGACAGTGAGTGAGTGACTCCTCATGTGCATAATTAATGTGTAGAGATGTAGAGGGGAGATGGCCTGTAGCTCAGTTGTCCCCAACCTTTTTGACATCTTTCGTAGACCGGGGGAGGGGTCGTACTCATCTCTCATACATCAACATACAAATGACATAGGGGGAGAACTGAAAGGAGTAACTGGATGTTATATTCAACATAACACAATCAATACAATAAAATATTCAAATAAATATATAAATAAAAAATATTCAAATAAATACAGGAACATTTTTCAATTTGTAGCTTTATTCGAACATTTGGGCCCACATCCCAAACACGCATTGTGTCTCTGCCAATCACATTGGCAATGTGTGTTTGGCAGGTGGGCCCTCAGGTATATCTAGACGTGCTATGTTAGACGTTGGTGGAGCCTGACTTTTTTGTTTAATCAAACACTGCTGACGCTGATTTGGTTTTTAGACTGAGCTAGTTGGATTGTGACCAGGCTTTAGTCCAATTTTTATGGTGCCTACACTTTTTTGTATGAAGAAAAGTTTATTCGCACCAAACACCATTTCCTTTTCTCTTGCAGGTGTTCTGCACCCTTATGGTTCAGCTTATGGTGACCTTTGCTGTTGTAGCGCTCTTCACTTTCTGGTGAGAGATTATCACTGTGTACTATTCTGTCCCTTAATGTATTAATCTAAATGCTAACACTCCATCTGCTCTGCTCTGTCTTCTGCTTTTGCAGTGAACCAGTGCGACAGTTCGTTCAGTACAACCGTGTCCTCTACCTTGCCTCATAGTAAGTGCTTTCTCTTGTGCACCTCCTTTTCAGGAGTCTTTTAGAGGTTCTGCACAGATGTTTGGACCCTTCTTTGATCAGGATAGCCTCATTTCCAGTAAGGAGCCATGTGGTTCCAGTGGTTGAAATGTGTCATTCCATGCAGATATGGATTTCTGAGACTGCCAGCAGTTTCTTTTACCACTTTTTCCATGTGATGTGCTACTACATCAGAGAATACCTAAAAAACTGCACAAGACATTAGTTTGGTGACAGGTGATTTCAGTTGTCTCTCAACATCAGTCACTCAACACTCAACTAGAATGTACTCCTCTCTTTAAGTCCCCATCACCTTTAATATAATAATAATAATAGCAATTGTTGTTAGTTTCAGCCTTTGGATGATGAAATGTTTCCTCTTGTTTGTTTGTTTGGTATCTGTGTAGAACTGAAGTTGGCCAAACACTGTGTATTGAAAGAACACAAATAACGAGTAAAAATCAGCAATTAGCTACATCAGGGGTGCTCAACTCTGGTCCTGGAGGTCTACCACCTTCCAGACTTCAGCTCCAGCCCTAAGCTCACATACCTGATCCAGACGATTAAGTCCCAGGTGTGAACTATCTGGGGTGGTAGATCTCCAGGACTAGAGTTGAGCACACCTAAGCTACTTCATCCCACTTACTGTAGCCCTAACCTAAAATATGCTGAGCTAGGTTTATAAGCGTTCCATACTGAACTGTGCTTGAGCCATTGTAGTGTTTACTCTTCATGCTCGGAACTGTTTGGCCCTATTGTGACAAAAATTGCCATTTGATGTTCCATCATTTATAATTATGCAGGGAATTGTGTCTAATTTGATCTAATCTGTATTGGACTACATGCTAGTTTCCTTAGCATTAGCATTCTTGTTTTAGACAAGTCGTTCAATTTGTTACTCACATGTAAAATACCGTATTGAACCTGTTGAATATAAATGATTCCAAAAATGTGAATGGGACAGGTGGATACTTGAGACTCTGAACTTCTGAGGTTCAGACATTCCTCTATAGCAAGAGTCCTGGAGAGCTGGTGTCCAGCACAATTAACGGGTGAGTTGAGGCAGGTTTTTCTTGATCAGTAAAATCACCAAACTGTGATGGACATTCGCCCTCCAGGACTGGAGCTGGTCATCCCTGTTCTGAAATCTTGAAAATCAGTGTGTAAAAAGCCTTTTGTATATCTCTAAAAGTTAATGACCCTGTTTGCACCAGATTATATTATGTAGCTTGTATATGCATTGTATCAGAGTAAGAGCTTAGCCACATTTTAGCTACTCTAATGCTTCTCTGATTCACCGTACTAAAATACTATGAGGTGAATAATGTGAAAATCATCTTATATCCAACCGTCAATCACCTCTGCTGCTCCTCGTTAGTCTGTTCTGTTCTAATGAAAAGTACACAACATAGTGTTGACAAGAAATTGCCACTTGACTCCACTGGGCTGCAGAAGTAAATTGAAACTCACAGCAGAAACTTGCATCAGTAGACAAACCGGAGAGAAATCTGAAGGGCCGTGTTTTTCAAAAGCACAACAACGGGAGGCAGCACCTTGAAGAGACATATGTTAATGGTGCCATAATGTGGATATGGCAACGGAATTCTTGGATGTGTTTGGCTCTTATCCACATAAAATCCTCATACAACACATGAAGTGACCAGATGCCAATGTGGTCAGTGTCTCCTGCAAAGTCATTTTCTCTGGCTCATATGTGACTAAAGATTTGTCTTCTCTAGTATGACCTTCATGGGAACATACCTGGTGCTTGTATGCAGCACAAGTGCAAGGTAACAAAAAAAACTTTCTGATTCAGTGCACCGCAGTGGTATTTTCTGCTTTAAAACACAATGAAAATCATGAACATGTTTACTCTGTTCAGTGACTTTGTGCAAATCAGTTCTGCTTATTTTGAGGCTTTACAGATTGTTTGTTGTCTTTATCCCACAGACGGAGGTACCCCACCAACATGATCCTCCTTGGCATCTTTGTAAGTAACCAAAGCAGGGTCGTCAGTATAATTAGATTCATTTAGAAAAGTTGTTGAAAACTTTTCCTTTTCTGTTTTTATGTAGACTTTGGCAATGTCTTACATGGCAGGCATGCTTGCTAGGTAAGTTGAATAGAGCACTGTTTCTGTTTCGTCATCTTACTGAGGTTTTCTTATGTGTCCGTAATATAGAAATATTACATAAGTGTTACATAAGAATTATATTTGGAGTTTTTTCTTTGTTTTTTTCCCCTGAGTCATTTGTTATTGTGTTAATGTGTTTGTTGCTCTTTGTTTGTTTTAGCTACCACAACACTAAAGTAGTGATGCTGTGTGTTGGTATAACAGCTTTAGTTTGCCTGGCAGTCACCCTCTTCTGTTTCCAGTCTAAGGTGAGCATTTGCAGCCTTTTTATTCAGCTTTTGAGAAAACATGTAGGTGTTTGTGTTGAGTTTAACATCTTTGTTTGTGGTTCAGGTTGATTTCACCTCTCGTCATGGTCTACTGTTTTCACTCATGATGGTGCTGATGATCACTGGACTGCTGCTCATTTTCACAGTGCCATTTGGATATGTAAGCTCCATGGAATATACATATTTAATATGCTCATTATATATAAGCTTAAGAAGCAATGCGGCATCCTTTTTTTTGTCCAAGAAAGAAAGTAACAGTAACAAGTAATGTAACTACTCAAATTAAACACGAACTATTATTATTACTAACATTTAAATGGGCTCTTTACTTATTACTTATTACAGCTCTGTAAAAACGAGCCCAAAATGAATTTTGATTATTTATTTTAACCAAATATCTATTTCTGTGAATGATGTAGATAAGAAGAATGAAAGAAAGTTAATTCTGTACTGCCATTGTTAATTTCCCTAGTAACAAATAGTCAAAACCTGAAGAGGTTTGACTGTAATTTAACTAATTCCTATTAAAGGAAGTTACTAGCAACTAATTCCTAATGTTCAGTAACTTGTACAGTGCTGGTTGCTCTGTAAATCAAAGTTTCATCTTCATATTATCTCATATGGTTAATTTTTTTTACTAAAACAGATACCCTGGTTGCAGACTGCCTATGCTGGATTGTGCGCCCTAGTTTTCACTTTGGTTAGTGCCTTTGCTCTTCTGCACAGCTTGAAAATGACCAATATGTGAACTTCAGAGACCTTCAGAGATCTTATTGTGTGTGTGTACCCTGTTTGTCATTTAGTTCCTGGCGTTTGACGTGCAGCTGTTGATGGGCAACCGCCGTTATTCCTTGAGCCCTGAGGAGCATGTGTTCGGCGCACTCTGCCTCTACATGGACATCGTCTACATCTTCTTCTTCCTCCTTCAGCTCTTCGGGAGCCGTGAGTGAGGCTTGCCTTCAGACTGGCTCACACACACACATACACACAGTCCTTACTGACTCCACAGCTCCACACAGGCGTCTTCCTTAACCTGTAGAGTAATGTCTCCTGCAGTGCTGCCTTTAGTGTACCCGGTCTTTAAAATCTTGCTTTCCATAGACTCAGCAAGTGTCGGCCACTCTGTGTGTTCCTGAAAGAAAACTGTATATGCAACATAAGTTCACTCCCATACACTCAAGCTTATGTTGTGATAGACACACGTGTAAAAGACAATCATGCTACATATGGTTAAGAGAATCATTTTTTTGCCCTGGAGAAGAAGGGTATTTTATGGACTGATTTAAAAATTACAGTCATTTACACTATAGTGAGTGTGGGTTTTTTATTATAAAACAAAGTGGGTTAATACTACTTTGTCTGTGGTTTTAAATCATTGGTAAGTGCAGTGAAAAGAGAAAATAAAATCAAT
Organism: Lepidarchus adonis; assembly: GCA_037576955.1. Lineage (NCBI taxonomy): Eukaryota > Metazoa > Chordata > Actinopteri > Characiformes > Lepidarchidae > Lepidarchus > Lepidarchus adonis. The sequence continues at coordinate 16,288,102 of JBBIGC010000013.1, read as the reverse complement.
ACATTATACAGTGTAACTGATTTTTCAAACGAACATCCAACTAGATCTTGGTCCGTAGGAATGGCGACTGCATCCAATTTTAAAATGCTTAGCCGTCCAGGACTTTTCTTTCATCTTTATAAGTCAAAGCGAAATATCTTGAGCTGAGCCAGAGGAGTATTTGAATGAAACCTTTGTGTAACACCTGCTCTCGACTAAAGGGGGTTGTACCGAACAGTGTTGTTTTGGGACAGTACGTTTCATGTGCCTCTGAATACTGGTTAATATAGAGGCATTGGTGTAATGCACTATTCCCCTCCTGGTTGGCTAATATATACATATGCAATGTAGCCATTGTTTCTGTAGAATACACACCGTGCCAAATGTACCTCTGTCATGTGACAATGGCAGGAAGTTTTTTTTAGGTTATTTTATCCAACAGGTCAGGGTTGGTCAGTATTTACTGCCTAAGTCACATCGGTGAACGGTGCTGAGGTCGTTTTTTTGAGTAGTTTTTTAATTGTAAAAAATCCAAAGTCCATGTATTTAAATTCCAGACATATTTAAATTGTAATATATTTCACAATGTTGGGATAATGATGTCTTTAAGGAGAGATTACATTTTGAAAAAACAACTGACAATGAACATCACGAAGGACACTAGACTCATTTATGTGTATTCGGTTCTTACTTAACATGCACTTCTGGTTGGATTCACAAAAGTGTCTTAAGAAAGAAAAAAAATCTTCTTGAATGTGCTTTTTGCTTTAACTTTTAACTACATACTCAAGAAAATGTTAGAAATGTTGCAGTTTTAAAAAGTTGAATTGTTATTATTCCAAAAATAATTCCTTTCCTCTTGAGAACATCATTCTGTTCTTTAAAAAAAATTAAATTAATATGGAAATCGTTAAAAGTAACCCTGGTCAAGGCTTATTTATTAAGCGAACATCTACAGAGAGCATACTTCTGCACATTTTATTGCACACTTAAAATGTATGTGTCAAGTGCATAAAGTTATGGTGCGTCTCATGGTTTAATATGTTTTTTAATATATTAACTCTGCAAATGTATAGAAACAGCGCACTGAATTTGCAAAAACATCTGTATGTGGGTTTTTCTGGTAGAGAATCATATGTAATCACTAAAAAATCCAAACATGTCATTTGACTTGGTGTCTTCAGAAGTTTGCATAGATCTGAATGTTCTTAAAGGGTTTTTAACCTTATGATAGCTTAACAATAGCTTAATTCTTGTCTTTTGAGAGTTGGCAAGAACATCCTGTAAAATGTCTAAAGTGTTTCACAAAATACAGTTTTTTTAAAAGCTGACCAAGACTATATTATTCTCTTACTTTTATTTTATTTCTGCTATATTATATTTTCACTTTAATTTCCATTTTGTTATCCTTAGGCACAGTTCTGATTAAACAGAATAACCAATTAATACAAACAAATTCTAAATTATAATGTGTTGTAAAATATCTCATGGTAACATTCTACAAACCTTCTTATTTCTTGAGAAAATAATTCAAACTTTAAGGGAACTCTTTTCTGTGAATAGCATTTAAGAACATTCTGCCAATTCACCAGCATCTTTTTTCCTCCAATTTCGTCTTAAGTTAGTTAAAGTCTACATTAGATGCGTAGCCACAAATTCTGCACCAGCATGTCAGCAGTCAAATGTGTACAAGTGTGCTTTTGTAGCTTCCAAATGACAGAATTGTGGTGAATGTCAAACTGTTTCGGAAATTGTGTAAATGGGTATTTTAGAGGAATTTCTTCTTAAGAATGGTTGGTAAATGAGGCCCATTCTTACGAATTTCTGCTTAAGAGCCTTCATAGTCTTTCTTAGGAAAGCTTTTGCGAATCCGGCCTGGTCCTTTTTTAATGAAAGTTTACAGTTTCTTTAGGGAGATGTAAGAAAAAAAATTCAGCATTTCTTCTTGTTGTTTCTTCAAGAAGTAGCAGAATGCCTTTTGATTATGTTAAATGTTTGATTTAAGCCTTTCATATTTCTGTAAATTTAAAGTTTACAAATGTGAATATTTCTCCATTCCAGTCCCGGAAGCTATGTCAGTGTTTTAAGTCACTTTTATTTAAACAAGGGAATTCATTGAGAACCTGTTCTGTACTGAAAAGCAGCCTAGTACCTATAACACACCAACTTTATTATACTCTCTCAAACACACATGCAGTATGTGAGTCCACTGAGAGATGGAGTCTGTCTGCTATTTCTTTCCTTCTGGGAGTTTGTACTCAGGAGAGAACTTGGTCACTGAGCATTTCACTTGCGTTGCAAAGTAAACTGAACAAGACTTTTCAATGCTGAACACTAATTTATTTCAAAGTGTTGTTTTTGAAACCTGTATTTTTAGCAGGGGCATGATCTAAAGTTTTTTATTATGAGCAGTGTTGTACCTTTGGTGTATTGATTACTATCCGATCATGGTTATGTACATGAGAGTAAGGTTTGTTGTATTTTGACCACCTTCTGCCTTTCCTTTTTCCTTGTGCACTAATGTACGTCTACAGAAAAAAGGTGTTCTATCAGTACTTACTGCATGATCTGTGTTACAGTGGTCAGCTCGCTCACTGCTGTCCTATGTAGGATAATCTAGGATTCTAAAGTGAAAGCCTTGCCACATTCCTTTATCTCACAGCAGTGTAATCAGTGGGATATGACAGAATATCGTGAAATTTTGTAACCTTATCTGTTCATTAGTATAATGAATAAAGATTAAGTTATTGAAACAGGATTGTTGTCTTAGTGGTGCTTGAAGGTTTACAATGCAAGACATCAGGACATACTGAATTATCTAATAAGCCCTTTATAAAAAAGAAATTTGACTGATTTTCCAAAAAAGTCACTAAACCAATTAATTCAAAGTGAATTGATGTTAAAGGCTCATTGAAGAGAAAATGACAGATTTGGATTTCTTTACAGTGGTGGTGATGTGAATCAGGGTTGGCAATATCTACAAAGCAGAAAAAGCCATTTTATGTACTATCCAAAGGGAAACTACATATGCTATATTGCCAAATGTATTCTCTCATCTGCCTTTACAGGCATATGAACTTAAGTGACAGCCCATTCTTTAATCCAAAGGGTTTAATCATTTAATAATGCCCCCCCTTTACAGCTATAACAGCTTCAACTCTTCTAGACAAGCTTTTCAGGTTTAGGACTGTGTTTATGGGAATTCTTCCCGAAGCAGATTTGTGAGGCCAGACACTGTTGGGAGCATGAAATTGTCCAAAATCTCTTGGTGCTGAAGCATTTAGAGTTCCTTTCCTTGAAACTAAGGGGCCAAGCCCAGCTCCTGAAAAACAAACCCACACCATAATCCCCCCTCCACCAAACTTTACACTTGGCACAATGCAGTCAGATAGGTACCGTTCCTTTAGCAACCACCAAACCCAGACTTATCCATTAGCTTGCCAGATGGAGAAGCATGATTCATCACTCCAGAGAAGCTTTCTACACACTGTTCTTGAGCTAATCTGAAGGCCACATGAAGTTTGGAGGTCTGTAGCCAATGACTCTGCAGAAAGTTGCCGACCTCTGCGCACTATGCGCCAGAGCATCTGCTGACCTCGCTTCGTCATTTTACGTGGCCGAACACTTTGTGGCTGAGTTGCGTCATTCCCACACACCTCCTTTTTGTTATAATACCACTGGCAGTTGACTGTGGAATATTTAGTAGTGAGGAAGTTCCTGAGAGTGACCCCTTTTTTGACAAATGTTTGTAGCAGCAGTCTGGATGATTAGGTGCTTGAAGTTATACACCTTTGGCAATGGAAGTGATTGGAACACCTGATTTTGAGTGAATACCTTTGGCAATATAATGTATATCTTTTTTACAGTGCACTCCATAATAATTGACTCCCCTGTTTAAGATTTGTTTTTTAGTTTCTAATAAATTCAGTTTTCGAGTAGAGGCCACCAGATTTTTATTTTAAAAGGTATTTCTAAGCATTCATGATGCCATGCACACTAACAAGTTTCCCAAAGCCTCTAGAAGAGAAACAGGCCTACAGCATCACAGATCCTCCCCCATACTTCACAGTGGGCATGGGGTACTTTTCTCCATACTCATCTTTGTGTTCAGTCAGACCCACTTAGTGTTTGTTACCAAAAAGCTTAATCTTGGTCTCATCTGACCAAAGCACACGGTCCCAGTTGAAGCCCCAGTACCACTTAGCAAACTCCAGATGTTTGCGTTAATGATTGTGCATGGGTCCCCACCTTTTTTCAGATAAGATTAAAAGTGAGGGGATTTGGCCCCCTAGCAATGCCACAGCCATCCATGGCTGGAAATCCAAAGCTTGGAGATCCAAGTGGTGGTAACGTAACATGGAAAGAGCTAGCTAGTGGGAGGTAGTCGACAATGACTGAACTGAGGACAAAATTCGGCAATATTTCTGTATACTTCTGTAAACAGGCCTTGACAATGGTCTTACTGTGATGGCTAGATGACGTCAGAGCATCTCCGAAACAGCAGCTTTTTTGGAGTGATCCAGGTCTGCAGTAGTTGGTGACCAGCAAAATGATCCAAGAAAGGATGACTGGTGAATCTGCATGGAGATGACTGATGCATGAGGGAAGTGAAAGTTCAATCACAGTGTGTGTGGGTGTGTGGGTGTGCGCGCGCGAGACCCCTAAGTACTGCACTATTTATGTTCTTTCCTTAACAGCTGGAAATCAGTCTAATATACAGTGTGTGGAAGCTCCAAGAATCAAGGTAGTTTCACATAATATTTATATCAATGAAAATAATACCTGCTCAACGGCAGTCCTGAGGTAAGAAATTAACCAATGATGAATGAGAGGGGGCTACTGAATTGTGCAGGTCAACAGGTGGGTTACAGTCAACCTTTTTTCATATTTATTTTTTGTTTAGTTTTAGTTATAATCTATCATTCTTAATAATCGTTTATTGTTTAAATTGTTTATAAATTAAATAATTATGAATAATTATTTAATTAAATCACTAACTGGATTAGCTTTCAAAATAAAAGTTCCTCCTCAATATATTATAATCACCTTTTGAGGCTCAAGCCTAGACAAATAACATGCAAAAATAACAAGAAAAAATGCAAAACTGAATAAAGATCTGATACCAAAACTGATCAATATTCGTATATTTATAATAATAAAAAATAACACCGGTGTTTTATTAATAGTGGGAAGAATGTATTTATATTTATATGTTTTAAAATAAATGCATAATGCGAGAAAATGTATGTTTTAATGGGAAACTGTTGGTCCGTTGAACCTCTATTTATAGGTCTTCCTGCTTTGTCACGTGACTTCATCTGCGTCTGATCAAAAAGGGAACATGGCGCTGCCCTCCAGCTGTCGTCTGTTCCTCATACACAGGGTCTGTGTTCGGACGCTTGTCAGTGAGGGAGCAAGGAGGCTGCCTGGAGTCAGTTTTTCTCCATGCCGGAGGCACATATCACACGAGCCACAGTCGGTCATTTGGCAGCTGTCGCGGCTGTGTGAGGCTGAGGGACGGAGGAGGTGGAGGTTCTGCAGAAATGCGGCGCGTGTGACCGAGCACAGCAGCAGCGAAAGCCTCGGGCAGCGCGGGTTCGCTCTCTGGAGCGCCCTGGGTAAGAACCATTACCGTATTTTACTTCACGGTATTTAACCACGTGAAGGTTTTTTTTTTTACTAAACTCCCGTAGTTTTTAACCCAATAAAACGACCGTTTACACAGAGTAGTGCGAGTTCAATCATTACAATATGACTATTACATTGTAGCATCTTATGATGTTCTACCCCCTTATAATATGTTCTAGCACCCTATAATAAAGCTTTTCTCCCTTCATGATGTTCTATCCCCTTATAATATGTTCTAGCACCCTATAATAACGTTTTACCTGTTAATGATGTTCTACCCCCTTATAATATGTTCTAGCACCCTATAATAACGTTTTACCCCTTCATGATGTTCTACCCCATTAGAATATGTTCTAGCACCTTATAATAACGTTTTACCCCCTTATGATGTTCTGCCACATTAGAATAATGTTCTAGCACCTTAGAATGTTCTACACCTTTATAATAACGGTCTACCAGCTTATAATGCTCTAGCACCTTATAATAATGGTCTACCAGCTTATAATGTTCTACACCATAATAATAATGTTCTAGCACATTATAATAATGTTCTACACCTGTATAATAATGTTCTACACACTTATAAAACTGGTCTACCAGCTTATAATGTTCTACACCATAATAATAATGTTCTAGCACATTATAATAATGTTCTACACCTGTATAATAATGTTCTACACCTTTATAATAACGCTCTACTAGCTTATAATGTTCTACCCCCTTATAATAACAGTCTACCAGCTTATATTGTTCTAACACTTTATAATGTTCTACACCCTTATAATAATGTTATAGCACAATGTGATGTTCTAGCACGTTATGATAATGTTCTGGTACCTTTTAAATATAATCTACACCTTTATAATAACATTCTACCTCCTTATATAGTTATACCTTATAGTAATGTTCTACCTCCTTATAATAATGTATTACCTCAGAATAATGCCCCACCACCTCACACACTGAGGGAAACGTATCTGCAGTAGTTTAGAAATTGTGATTATAAGCGTAGGCTACAGGTGAGTGTCATTCTGTCTGTACTAGGTTTGTTTACCCGTTGCTGCCTTCAAGTCCTCCACGGAACTCTGACATGTTATGAAGAATGTTATTTGTTTTTTTGTGTTTCTCCATGAACGTAAGACTGAAAGATGTATGGTCTGCAGACTGCTTAGTAACTAAAACCACACCTGGTTTATTTGTTGGTCTGCACCGAACTGGGGATGTCCGGTCGTGTGTGTTTGTGTTTCCGAGGCAACTTGAAGGCAGCATGAAGGAAAGTGAAGGGCACAGTTAGTGTTCTGCCACTTATCAGGTCTCACCATCAGATGGCAATAATAGCACAGCTGTGGAGAACATGGTCACTAAATGATCAGACTGAGCCATTTTCTGTCAAGAGCTGCAGAAACCTGTGGAAGGTACACACACATTTCACAGAAACAATTACACTATGGAAACCAAAACTGCTGCCTTTTTAAATACAGGCTTCAAATATCAAAACATCAAATATGCTTTGAAGTAAATAATGATAATAATGAGAACAATAATAATAATAAAAGCAAAAGAATAGTAACAATAATAATACAATGAGAAGAAGAATAGCAACAGTAATAATAATAATAAAATGATGATTATTAATCATAATAAACAACACAAAAATAACAACAATAATAATAAAAAGCACAAAAGAATAGCAATAATAATAATAATAAAAGCTAAATAATACAATAATAATAATTATAAAAGACAAATATTAGCAGTAATTATAAAAGCAAAAAAATGGCAACAATAATAATGCTGAAAAAAAACAACACTTTTCTCTGCTGATTTGACTGTATACTATATATATTGTATATACAGTGGGTGAGATGTTCATCAGTTGCTCTGTAACTGTATTCAAATGAATTGTGTTTGTTTGCAGCGTTCTCAATATTTGGAAGCACAGATGAGCGAACTGAAGCCCAGAAGACTGAGGATGAGATTATTCTTCTTTTAAAAAAAGCAAAGGTAATGAACAGTATGTTTATCTGGCATTTTTATATCTGTGTAAATCCTTTAGCTATTTTTACTTTAATCATCCACAGTTTTTAAATAAGTATATAAATTTACAGTATACCCGTGAGCACATTCATTTCCTTACCTGCACTGTAACCTGATCTGTTATAGGACTAGTTAGCACAATCCCTTAATTTCCTGAGATTTATGACGTAAGGTGTCATCATGATTCCAGTGTTATCTATAGGATAAGAGAGTTGGGTTGGGTTGGAAGCGTCATTAGGGTCATCAGGTGGGCACCCTCCTTCACTGATGTTTCGATGATAAAC
>JBBIGC010000013.1:16260015-16280074 GCA_037576955.1 Lepidarchus adonis | reverse complement strand
GTTTATCAGTACATTGCAGAAAATAATGAACTTTATCACAATATGCTAATTTTTTGAGAAGGACCTGTATATAATATTTGTTTAAGGGGTGACTATCATAAAAAAAAAATTTTCATTGCTTTTTAAATGAAAGTGTTTGATGTAACAACAACACGTTTTTAAATGAATTATTCAGTTCATGATGTTTTGAACTCATGGACTTTGTGATATCACAAAAAATAACATGATAGCCCACCTGATGTTATAGGCTGCCCCATTCTAGAAGTCGCAGAAAATGTTCATGTATGTTTTAAAACTCTAAGATAAGCCAAGATAATTGTTATTAGCCGCAGCGTTACTGAATTTACTGATCTGAAGTAAAAGCATCTAACTTGACCCTGGAGGCCTTTGCAATTCTAGATTTATACTGGTAGTGACATTATACCAAAGCTGACGCAAAGCAAAGTCTGCAATATCCGAGATGAACACGTGTCCGACTTAAGCTACAGCAAAGCAGCACAGGTCGCATTTGATGATGTTTATGGATCTGATTTTGAAGCCTAATAATTTTTGCATTTCAGTGTTGCTAATTTTATACTAAAGGTTTTACATGTAGAGGGATGATTGACAGCGCTGTACTGCAGTACCTCCACCCTTCGGTCATTCAAACAAAAATTAAAAACTCATCTTTTTCCAGACAGCAATACATTTTTGTTTATTTTATTTCTATTAAATTTAGATTGTATTCTACAGTAGGATGTAATGTAATGTAGCAAAGGGCTGAAAAGTTTAAGAGAGACTGGATGCAGCAGAGAGCTCACCCATCATAGTAGACTTAGACTTAGACTAGGCTTTATTGTCATTCGTAATTGTTCACCGGTTGTGTACAACAGAAAGAAATTTTGTTTACAGCAGCAAGTCATTTGGTGGTATATCAACAATAATATAAAAATAAACAGATAAGAATAAGGCTCTAAAATATAAAAGTCTCTGAAATTTTAAATATGAGTGCAAAAGATAAAGTGAAATGTGGTTATATTGCACAAAGAAATGATATTGCACAAGGGAGACAAGTGACAAGGCAGTTCATTATGATATGATAAATGCAGTTTTGTTAAAGAAAGGTATGCACAGAGGTGCATCGTAGCAGTAGTGTGACGGAACAGCGCAGTGTCATTTTCCGGCATCAACAAAGGGGTTTTCTTGTTCTCTCTTATTTATCTTCAAATTCATTGACAACCAGATTGTGAGGTTAAACTTAGTAAAGCTAATCATATGCTGGATTTAGACAATATCAGCTATAACCACTTTTTTTTTTTACACAGAGAGGACTGCTATGATGGCTAGGCTAACTGCTAACCGATGTTCGATCCAGCAACTTGTTTGTTTCTGGTTTCCAGGGGAAAGTGGAGGTAAGCAATGGCGCTTTCCATGTTCTGTGTTTTATTCTGACCTGTTACTGATCTGTCTTTGCTTTGTGTTGTTTTTCAAACTGTTAATTGCTGCAGTAAACTGTACATTTAAATTCAAGTAATCATTTGGGTCTTTTTGTCACTAAATTATACTTTAAGTGAATATGTTTTCATGTTTTTACATTTAAGCAAGCTGCACCCAATACCAGATTTGCAAAATTAGTGTATATATATAAAATTAGGCCTATTGTTAGGGAAATATGTTACATCTATGTCAATCTGCTCAGTCTACTGCAATTTAGCCACGCCCACTCTCCCAGAAGTTATAAAGAGAAAATCCAGGCAACAAAAAAACAGTTCTATGGTTTAAAGGAAAGTTGGTTAATGGTCATACAGAAATTAATTATGACACAAAAGCTATTTTTAATATATTAAACAACATAAACTGCTCATCTGGTTTTAAAATAAATTGAGCCAAATGCATTTTTTGTGGCATTTCTACATCTATGGTAAATCTGTCATATCTGAAAACAACAAGTTACATTATGATGACTAAATTACTTTCTTCTGTTTACAAATGTAACAACTGACTTAAACTTCTTAACATTTGTTCATCAAGCCTTGAGTTTTTTCTTCACTTTTTTCATGGCAATCAATCGCATGATGTTTATCAGTTTGATGGCATGAAGTATCACCACCATTGATGTATTTTACTCCCCATGCTTTTTTTTTTCAAATATAAATCCTAAAAGACTGAATTTGTTGTTCCAAAAGTCTCAAGGCCAGTCGTTGAGGGTTAGTCAACCCTATCACAGGGCTCACTGCAAGTACTGCGTAAGGAATTTTTCTCTCAAGAACATCAGAATTGCTGGTTGTACTTTGTGTGACCTTTCTGTTTAATTTTCTACAAGCGAAATAGGGGGGAGGCAAGGTGGAGTTTACCCCTGACTTCTTTGGAAATTTAGGCTGTCTTCTCTTAAACCACTTGTACAAGAAATGCCTTTCAGGGAATCCTTAAAAGAACCACCAAGACTCATATCTGATGACCAGGCGGATAAAGCTGGCCTGCTATGTGATAACAGGCTTAATTCTAATAATCTTACTAAAACAAAGCATTATGCACTGTAGCTGTAAGTACATAGTGTGACTTACTGTATCATGATAACAAATCTCTAAAGCTCAAACGATGCAGCGCAATCGTTGCCGAGCGCACTCGTTGTTCCAGCAGGCCTTGACTGCAGTGCACCAAGAACACGTCCTGTCTTTTCCCATGCGCTGCCCACTGCAGGCTTACATTGGCCCCTAAATTCACTTAAGCTGTACAGACAAACATTTAAGACTTTCCATTTATTGAATTCCTGCACCATGTAAAAGACACCAGTTGTGCGTACATGCCCTCATCCCAGGGAACCTTGTTGGGCCCCTTTTACCTGCAGCCCCTCAGGTCTGATCACACCAGGCTGTTCTAGGGTCTCGCCTCTTGTTGTTGTTTTGCGTGTGATCTAATATGAAGAAGGTAAACCCAAACCTAATCTACCGAAAGCCGAGATGAGGTTGAGAGACTTTCTCCCGTGAACTGCGATCACTTCCAGATGTTCAAAGATTCGTCCATGGCAACTGTTTTAACTGTAACTGTACGCTGCACACACTCATGCTCTGTGCACACCTACAGTATTTTCTAACCTGATCTCCTGCAGGGGTTAAACATTAATACGCTCATGTAAATTATGGTAGAAATTAAAAAGCAACCCACACTTGTCCACCACAAGTGACTCGCAACAGCAACACTCGGTTAGGAGATCAGTTAGCTCACAACGTTCATTAATCTTGAATTTTTATGTGACTGGACTCCTGCATTTTAACTGTGGGACTGTGGGAACTGATTTTCAGCGTCTCTCAAGATAAGGACAGCTAGTCACTGGTTTATCGGCTCTTGACCTGGTAACTTTTTGCCACATGACTTAATCTGTTATTAATATTTCCAGCCGGCCGGTTTAAGCAACACAAACTCGTGTGCTTTCAGCTGTTTCGGTTTGAACCAGGCTCATAAAAATACACTGGAAACAGAAGAATTCGCCCCGTTTCTTGTTGCACTTGGTGAGTAAACACCTTTCTTTAAAAGTCTGCATCTAAACATTGCATATTGATTTGATGTTTTTCTCAAGAAGCAACCAATATTTTGACATGAGATGGGCTATTTAAAGGCCAACAGGTCTGCAATGACTCAGACTGCACTGTGTATAATAAGCCCAATACTGTAATAAGTCTCCAATTTTAATGGGTTAACTTGGTTCATTTAAATGACTGGCTAATCTATTTAAATATAAATTATACGAATCTATGGAAAGAAAGAAATTTATTAATAGAAACTTACAGAAAAATCTCTGATCTCTGAGTACCGGGCCTATTTTTTAATAAGAGATAAAAACAATATTCTGCGCTACCCTTGTTTTTGGGTGATCAGGAGGTCGAACCTCAGTGATGCCACAGCCATCCGTGCAAAGGAGTTGAAGAAAACACAAATGGTATTCCTCTCTCTGGGTGGGACGGCCTTCCTTCTCCCTCCCCATGACACAACACATGGTGGTTCACATGACTCGGAGGGAGCACACTCTAGCCTTCAACCTCGCCATGTTGGTGTTACCATGTGACTGGCTGGTGGGAGGGACTGGACACAGCTCAAATTGAGGAGAAAATTGGGAAACAACTACAATAACAATAAATATAATAATAATTGTTGTTAAAATTGTTTTCCAGTGTTGACCAGAAATATGATTTCCCCTTTCTGAGCTTTGGTTCCTCCCAAGGTTTCTTCCTCCAACTTGTTCCTCCCCTCTGTCGCCCTGGCTTTCTCATTAGAGGCTCGGACCCGAATTCTGTGAAGTAGCTTTGTGACAATGTCAGCTGTACAAATAAAAATGAAATTAGTTTATTATCAGTAAGCCAAGGAACAGTCATTCTATGCCCAGTAGTTCTTACTTATTTGACTCATTAATACAAAACTAATTTGGTGTCCAAAAATCAAATCTGAGGTCTGAATGTAGGCTCACTGTGAGCTGCATTAGGTCAGAAACATTTAATACTTACGTTAACACAGGTGTCATGTCAAGTGTTGCATTTTTACTGCATTTGTTCCGTGCTTATGTAAGTAATCCCCTGTACAATTAAACACGTATGATAATGCGCTTTGTGCGTAAACGTAACTGTCTTAAATTGCAGGCATCCCACCAATAACAACAACAAAGGCTTTTCTGCTTTCGGAATCTCTACAAACGTAATCTGATTAACTTCTCTCACATGCAACGCTGTATTTTCCCACCCTACAGTATAATCAGCACACTGTTTACTGCAGCACCATGATCTTTCATTGAATTTGCTTTTCCACGATGGGACAATGTCCACTAATTATTATCAACGCTCTGTGATGACAATAGGAGATACTGACGTTCCCAGAGTTTGTTCGTAGCTGTTTCGTGGGCCCATCTGATGCTCATGGGAAACAGGGATGTAATTACACACTAATGTCAGTATGTTTTCACAAGACTGTGAAGCGTGTGAGGTGAAGATGTTAGTAAAGTCCCTTTTTGGTCAAAGGATACAAATCTGTATCACTTTTTGCTACTTTCCCACATAAACGAGACTTTTTCTTCATTCTGCACCGTACCACAGGATTCAGAATGATGCCACATATCTTATTACTCAAGCTGATTGCAGCCACCCAGTTAGCCCATGGCCCAAGTCTATAAATAATCTCAACGTTAAAGAGCTGATCCAGGCTCAGGTGTCCCAATGTGCAGACTGATTTGTTGTGATATGCTGACTTGCACTCACTGACCTTAAAGCAGTGCCCTTCATCTCAGACACTGCGAATACACTTCCATTCACTGCAAAACTGGGAGTTTTGATCTCATTTTTAAAACATTTGCATTGCGTCATCGTGAAAAATCAATCTCTTATTCTTTACAGGGATGTGCCAAATGACTCCAAAACATTATTCCGCGGAAAAGTGTAAAAGTGACAGTTTTGGAGATATAAGGTTTTGTTCAAGCAATTGCTTGATGAATATATTACATATCATTGCTCTCTGAATAAAATCTACAGGAAGCAGGAAGGAAAAAACTCTCATAATCGATGTGTTTTATTTGGACTAAAATGAAGCATTTCTATTGGTCCTTTCTTCTTGAAATTTTGACAGAGTAAACAGCTGACAGCATTTTCATATAACATAAAAACAAAAAAGATTGTTTGGATGTTTTTTCTTTTTTCCACCAAAGAAAGTACGAAAAATGTGGTGATTAGTTAAACTGTTGTGTCTATTTTTATTGTTTGGCCTTAAAAAAAACAAAAACAAAATATTTATTAATCTTCAAAATTGAATATAATTGATCATGACCGTCAGAAAGCACAGTGTGTCAGCTTTAGTGATCTCCCCACTCTTTATGCAGGCCACATTATCATTACTTTTACATTTTATTTAAGACAAAGGGATTTTTGCTGAGTTGCGAGCTCATCTAGGACAAACCCGACTGCACATACAGCAGGACAATTCCTCGTCACATCACAGAGAGATGCATCGAAGTAGAACATGAGGGCCCACAATGGCAGGAAGAGACCTTGGGTTAAAATAGAAGGTTCATGCTACACAAGCAGGGCACTGACTTCTGAAGAGCATTAGTCTGCAGATTCTTCTTGTTCCCTTTTCTGGCAGTGAATTATTGCCAAGAATCAACAAGGACACAACCAGAGCTGGCTTTACAAGGACATCATGTGACACACATGCAAGGGCGCTAGTGGTGTGCGTCAGGCACTGACCCCACATGGAGTAAACACAGGGTCAGTATCGCTGATACTTTTTACTTATAAAAGTAGGCGAAGAGTGCCATTTTTTATGAGCACTGTCAATACGACTGGTTTTTGCTTTTTATTCATTAGTTCACAATTAGACAGTGTGTTTATTTTGTGTCTGTTCTGATTATATTATGCTGAATATTAGATTCAGAATATCTACACCCCCCAATATAATAAATATATACCAAACAAATGCCCAAAACATATGAAGTATACGTTTTAGACACGGGGGACCTGCTGAAGTGTGCGTCTGGAATGTTCGGCCCCTCTCCTTCTTCCCCGGAGGATTTAACAGCTGACCAATTAACACACGCGCACGTGCACAGTCTCGCGCACGTTAGGCCATCAGGGTACTTATAAAGTGCGCCCTGTCCCACGACTCGCCAGCGCTTCCCGGGATGCCCTCGGAAGGTGTCGTCTCTTGACAGTGACCCCGAAAAGCTTGATCTCCGGCTGAGCGCCGAGGCCTCGCCCTAACGGCCCCGGGGCCCCAGGTTCCCACAGCGGGATGACCACAGGAAGGTACGGTTTGGTTGCGCAAATACACCCCGGTAACTTAAGTCTTAAGTAAAATGTGCTTTATTTTCTTTCACACAAGACTTTAGAGAGTGTTATCTGTCAGAAAACTTTGCTTAACCGATGACTAGCATTCAAAATTAGCGCAGGGGCTTTCTTTATCTTCTTTTATTCTTTAGTTTTTCTCGTTTCACATAAAACTTTAATTCTGTTGTTGTTTCTCGGTGATGTGTGTGTGGAAGGAAGGCAGTCACTTTTGGAGCAGCTAGCATTAGCCCCCAGGTCTCCACCGCTAGCTCGGGGCCAGTCTGTCGTGTTTTCGCCGATTTATGGGTCATTAAATGGTTTTTAAGGAACATGTCGAGCATCCAGGTGACAGTCTGTGCGAAGTGACTGCACGAGCTCCCTGTTTATCATCTGCAACCTGAGCCCCTGCTCGAGTGAGCGGAGGTTTAAGCCCGACCTCCACTGGCCACGTTCACCTTCCTCCTCCTCCTCCTCGTCTAGTTCGGTTTCGGGATGTGAACGCACAAGCGGACGGCAGGGCTTGTTACAACTAAAAAAAGAGACGTGTTCGCGCGCCAGGCAGCTGCTTTATGCTCGGTATGTGTGGGATGGTCTATTTTCTCTGTATTGCCCTGCGCTTGTTTGTGGGTAGCTCTGCCTTTGTGTGAGCGCTCCCTTGGCTTAAAGCATTGCACTGCTTTCCTCCCCACTTCAGGAGGAGGGGTTTGGAGTGATGAAGGGCCCGGCTGTTCATTTTATAGCAGCTGATTGTGTTCACACTGGGGCACTGAGTGACCCGGTACAGATTGTTCTCTGTAGGTTGCAGTGCTGGACGGGTAGAGGGGGGAGAAGCCCACCCCGGGAAAAAAATCCTCTGGACAGGAGGAAGTTTGTCATTAGCTTCGCCTGAATCATATGCAGGACATGAATAGACTGTGCTGGCTCTTTTTCCAGGCTGAGGATTGGAAGCAAACACCAAGTCTGCAAATACACCCAGAGGACACCGACCAGCCCCAGTGCTTAGCTGATGGTCCGTCATTAGGCTAAAGGTCCAGAAGTTCTGCAGAAATAAGAGTATGCCCAATAAAGGCATAATGAGCGGTCATCCATGTTGGAAACTAGGTGTGAAAAAATGTAAATGGAATTTTTTTTTAATGGCTATTACAACGAATGTTCCAACCAAACAAAAAGTGATGACAAGACTTTTGAAGTAGAAGTTTCTAAAGTGGCCTTGCAAGAGTTTGCAGTTCTCATTCTAGTGTCCTGTAAATGGATTACAATTAGACAGAGAGACTCAAAATGGTGAATTCCACCATTAAAAAATATTATTTAAACAAATAATTTGTAAGGTACCAAGATTTTTTTAAAATTAACGTAGGACTGAGGATATGGGATATAAGTAGTATATTAGTAATGGTTGTTCTATATAACATTAACAGCAACAATAATAATTAAGCAAACATTTTGTGTCTTTAATACAGTGCCAGCAGATAAAGGTTGTAACCTTGAACAAAGCTACAAAAAGTAGCATTTTATTCATTTAACAAACGTATCAGGATTGAATTCTACTGTGGAGAAATGAAAGAGACTTGGCCTGAGGAGAGAGTGTTGTCCTCTTTAGCAAAAATAACTTCTTGTTTGTGTTTTGCATAGTTGCCCACTAATCTTGACACCTGCTTGCTACAATTTTAGACATCTCTTCCTTGCTAAATTCTTTCAGTTGTGCTCAAGATGTTTAAGGGGTTTTCTTTGAATGTATTGTCCTTTTCACTTTCCACACAGCATTTCAGTGGGGTTTAAAAATGTCCTTTCTTTATTCTTCAGTGGATTTGCTAGTGTGCTTAGGATCCTGTTAAGTTTTATCTTGCATTCAGCTTCAACTTTTTTATAGATAGTTTTATCTGTAAGCACTCTTTGATATGATGGCGATTTTTTTTTCTTTTTCCATTTACATTTTTATTAAAGATAATACCATTCACATACATCTCAATTCTATATTTGATATGATGCCGAAGCTGAAGGAATGACTGCAAACTGCAAATCCCCAAAGCAACTTCAGTCCACAAAGCAACTTCAGTCCACAAAGCAACTTCAGTTCATAACATAACACCACATCCACCACCATGCTTCACAGGCTGTCTTTGGTCTACACCATGCATGTGTACTCTTTACAGTGGTTAAACAACTCTGTATACTTTATAAAGTCTTTGCCCAGATGATATCTGGTAACCTGTAGTCATGCTCTAATATTGTTTTAGGAGATCACTGGTTTCTCCTGATACATCTCCCATGCACATCAAATATCTTCACTTTCTATCTGATTGTAGACATTTGGACTTTCACACCAACATGTGCTTGCAGATCCCATCATGAAAGTCTGGTGTTCTTGGAGATGACTTTTCACCACACACTTTATTAGCAAATAGACCCTAGTTGTCAGGTTAAAATAAGATGGGTTCCTCCTGCAGGAGGTTCTAATCTATGGCAACTAATCTGCAATACCTGATTTCAGTTTTATGAACTTGTGGTAAATGTATGGGTGCACTAACATTTTCCATATGCTTTTTAATGATGAAAATGACTACAACATGTTAAACTATATCTGTAGGAAAAGTATCAATGTTCAGTTTGTCAAATATGTTGAGAAAACTCAACAATTCATTTAGGGCCATACACCTCAAAACCACTAGTTTCTATTATAGGGCAAATTTCTCAACAATGCACCAGAAAGTTCCTGTTACACTCTATTAATGTAGTGCATGTCCAATCTAATGTGAATGGAAATCACTATGTTCACAGTACAGTACAGATTTTAGCTGCAGGAGCTAAATTTGTGTGATGCAGCGTCTTATTAAAAGAAAGCGTATTGTGTGCATGTCTATTCAACTGGGAACATCCATAGTAGAATGAATGGCCTTGTTGTATCTCCCAGTCATGTTTATTTGTATTACTTTGAAGTTATGGGCATGTCATGTAGCCACAGGGCTCCTGGATGGCTTTTCCTTGACATAGGTTACAGTCCATGACTATAATCTCTGACTATGCCATTTAATAAGGCATTAGGTAAAACCCAGGCCTTTTGTTTGGGTTGAGCAACCTCCCGAAGAACTACTGACCTGCAGAACTTAACTCCAGCCTTCGCATAACACATCTGACTCAAGTCTCTAAAATTGTCTGAATGAATTTAACTAACAATATTATTAAACTCAATAAAAACTAATAAAAAAATCTAATAAAAATGGTTTGAGCTGCAGTCAGAGGATTAATTAATATGACTTAAAACATTGGAACATATTTTAAATGTTTAAACCGAACAGATTTTCTTATAATTAACACTAATTATACGAAACTACCAGGCTGTATCACAAGGGGTTAACGCAATTACTTCCTTTACGCTGTTTCGTGAGATGAATATGATTGGCTTTACTAGTGTGCTGCTGTGAAGCGCGATTGGCTGGCTAGTGCGTTTTCTCACAATGTGATTGGTCGAGGCTGTAGCGGGCTTAAGTTGAAGAATAGTGGAGACACGGCTGCTCAGTCAGAGCACAAGTGGAACAGCAGGTAGTTTAGCTTCAACGTGGCTTTACAAAGATAAATACCGGACCACGAATTCGGGTTCACGGATAGTCGGCTAACAGGAACCTGGCCTGATATCTGAAAAGGCGAACTTCAGTGAAGAGTAATTTCGTGTTTCGAGATGCTTCCAGTGAGTTAGCGAGCTAGCACGCGCTAGCTGTCAGTGAGCAGCCACGCTGAAGAAGAGCGGTCACTTCAGAGAGAGAGAGAGCTGCTGAGGGAAAACACCAGCCTGCTGCCTCAGTAACGGACACAGAACTTCTCTCCACCATTACAGCCGTGAGAATGCCGTCCTGTAGTAATAGTTTAAGATAAACTGTAGGGAGCACACGAGGAGCACGAACTCAGGTGAGCTTTACCTGCTGTATGGTTACTGATGGAGATTATAGTTAAGTCATTACACTCGGAGGAAAAGTCTTAAGTCTCATTGCTTTTTAGTTGTTATTTAGTCTAAGTTTCATTATTTTAATGCAGTTTTAGTGATTTCGCAGTTTTTCATGGAGCTAATACATTATTGATAAGTCTATAATGTGTCTGTATGTGTGTATGTATATATATATACTCTTAATATTGCAGCCATTTTTCAATAAAATTTTCCTCATTAATGTGCACACAGCACCCCATATTGATATTTTTGCAGATTTATTTAAAAAGAAAAACTAAAATATCCCATGCTCCTAAGTATTCAGACCCTTGGCTCAGTATTTAGTTGAATCACCTTTTGATCTTTTGAATACAGCCATGAGTCTTTTCAGGAAAGATGCAACAAGTTTTTCACACCTGGATTTCACACCTCTCCAGTGCTGTCAGTTTGGATGGTAGACATTGGTGGACAGCAATTTGTATGTCTCTCCAGAGATGCTCAATTGGGTTTAAGACAGGGCTCTGACTGGGCCATTCAAGAACAGTCACAGAGTTGTTGTGAAGACACTCCTTCATTATTTTAGCTGTGTGCTTAGGGTCATTGCCTTGTTGGAAGGTAAACCTTCGGCCCAGTCTGAGGTCCTGAGCACTATGGAGAAGGTTTTCATCCAGGATGTCCCTTTACTTACCTTTACCGCATTCATCTTTCCCTCGATTACAACCAGTTTTCCTATCCCTGCAGCTGAAAAACAAACCCACAGCATGATGCTGCCACCACCCTGCTTCACGGTTGGGACTGTATTGGACAGGTGATGACCAGTGCCTGGTTTTCTCACACATACTGCTTAGAATTAAGGCCAAAATGTTTTATCTTGGTCTCATCAGGTCAGAGAATCTTATTTCTCACCATCTTGGAGTCCTTCAGGTGTTTTTTAGCAAACTCCATGTGGGCTTTTATGTGTCTTGCACTGAGGAGAGGCTTCAGTCGGGCCACTCTGCCATAAAGCCCCGACTGGTGGAGGGCTGCAGTGATGTTTGACTTACTACAACTTTCTCCCATCTCCCAACTGCACCTCTGGAGCTCAGCCACAGTGATCTATGGGTTCTTCTTTACCTCTCGCACAAGGCTCTTCTCCCCCAAAAGCTCAGTAATAGGAAGGGTTGTTGTCGTCTCCAACTTCTTCCATTTAAGAATTATGGAAGCCACTGTGCTCTTAGGAACCTTAAGTGCAGCAGAAATTTTTTTGTAACCATGGCCAGATCTGTGCCTTCCCACAATTCTGTCTCTGAGCTCTTCCGGCAGTTCCTTTGACCTTATGATTCTCATTTACTCTGACATGCACTGTGAGCTGTAAGGTCTTATATAGCCAGGTGTGTGTCTTTCCTAATCAAGTCCAGTCAGTATAATCAAACAGAGCTGGACTCAAATGAAGGTGTAGAACCATCTTAAGGATGATCAGAAGAAATGGACAGAACCTGAGTTATATAGTGTCACAGCAAAGGGTCGGAATACTTGGGACCATGTGATATTTCAGTTTCTTTTTTAATAAATCAGCAAAAAGGTAAACAATTCTGTGATTTTTCTGTCAATATGTGATGCTGTGTGTACATTTAATGGGTAAAAATTAACTTGAATGATTTTTGCAAATGGCTGCAAAATTTAGGAGGGTCTGAATACTTTGTGTGTCTGTGTGTACATATAAATATAAAATATAGACAACCATATATCTTCCAATAGTATAATTGGATAATAAAAAAATTATTTGGACGACCAGGTGTTTAGAAGGACTATTATTCTCCACAAACATAATGGTGATGGTATTTACAGACACAATGTTGTGTAGCTTCTTTGCTTGAATATTCTTTTGCATTTGTTAACGTGCAGAGTTTGAATGCTAAATCAAATGACCATTTCCATCCCTCACACTTCACCCTGTGGGTTATGATTGACGTTGTTATGGGTGTTTGTATGTTATGTGTTTCTCATCGAGAGCGAAAAATGGGTGGGCAGCGCGTGCGGAAGAGGGGGTGGAGTTAGTTTGTTTTGGTGGAATTAAGAGTTTGTAGTTGTTGTGAGAGCACGAGCTAACGGCAGCTGGTTTAAGGAGTAAAAGAGCACTAATGTTAGAGAGAGTGTCAGGAAACAGCAGAGACTGTCATTTTGTGCTGAATGAAACTAATAAAACCCGGGTCCCAACGACCTCATGCTCCATGTGAGATTTTTGAGCGGCTGGTCCAGAAGAGCTGTATCCACACTGAGCGGTCGAAAAATGGGAAAAGGTTAAACAACGTTTATACTAAAGGGCAAAGTGTACAAAGACATTTCGTTTAGACTTCCTCCCTTTCTCAATAGCAGCCAACGACAAAACAGTTTTAATACGAAAAGGTACTTACAGTATGATTCACTGCAGGAGGGCGGAGACCAGGTGGAATGAAGAGAGGATTAGTGTACGGAAAGCGCAGTGGGTCATTACAGATCGGCATTTACTACAGACCGCGTTTACTACGGACCAGCTACTATTGGGGACCAGCATCTATTTCTATTTCTGTCTTTCAGACCCGGCTTTTAATGGAAACGGGCGTCAAAAGAGAGACACGCTATTATTCAAAGATATATGGTATATATAATTTAAATAAACCTGCTGCTCATACAGGTTAAAGTGTATACCCCCCTCCAACACGAACTAAAACCACAAGTATAAAAGGAATATGATTGAAATGATCAAAATTAATGAATTCATTTCATGCTGATTATCTCCTAGCAATGGAAAACTATGGTCGTGTCTAAATGATTGTAGTCGCGCTGGCTGTTAAAGTCTGTTTAAAGTCAAACTTGTTGACAGTTGTAGTGTCTAGTAGTTAGGACCTTGAACTGGTCATGGAGGGCACAGGTTCAAGTTAAGGCCCAGGCACCACTGAGGTACCAGGGCACTGTTGACAGCTGCCTCGCTACCCATCCGCATGGGTTAAATGCAGAGGTCGCATTTTATTGAGGTTCACATTTGTGTGATGAAGTGTGTTCACATTAACTGTCTCTTTAACTTGTGATGACTTCTTTTCAAAAATAGGAAGTGAAGGAAAATGAGTAGGCACCTAATGAACAGCCCTGTGGCCTGATAAACATCAACACTTCCTGAGAAGTTTTTCCTCTTTGTTTAGTTTATGAAATAAGAATGGTTTTCTGTTCTTTGTCCACTTTCTTTTTTTTTTTTAATCTAAATTCGAGCGTGAAGACTAAGTCTTAGTTCCCTTAGTACATTGTGTTATAATTATGCGAGCAGATGGCAGTTTACTGCTAATTACTGCTGTGCTGCTGTGAGTGTGTTATAGGACACTTGAGTGGGAACTGCCAACAGCCGTGTCTTCATCAGAATAGTCTATACTGACTGAGCAGACTGACCAGGCAGTCAAACTTGTTCTAGCTTTAGTGAAGGTTGTTGTGTGAATGAAGCATTGTCAATTGTTCTTTAGTATCTTTGTTCTTCATTCACCTGTACTCTTTAGCTGTTTGGTCCCTTCTGGTGGTTAAAATGGGCTCAATACACGATGACTAGTCAGTTTCTTTGCGTCAGTGCAGTTTGTGCAAACCTGCCTTTGGTGCATAATGCTCTGAAGGTACAGGAGTCTTAAAGTGACAGTTCAGTAAAAAAACCAAATGTGCAATGTTTTCCCCTTCCCCCAAATGCAGTCAAGCTAAGACATGTTTACTGTGTGACCTACACTGGCAACAAGAAATTAATGTAGCTAACAGGTAATGGCAGCTTATGGTCTGTTACTCATTGGCTTAAACACCGGTTCTTTTTTAAAATGGATTAATGGATACTAATACGCCAGAAACCCATAAGCCAGTGTACTCACCAGCTCCACATGGTGTGTGATGTAAATATGCAGTCTACACAGTACAAGTGAGCTTGTACGTTTCCCTTAAATGTTACTAGAGATGCTCTGTCAGATTTACACAGGTGTTGACACATTTATTTTTCACAGATATATCAAATTGATATTTTATCCACATGAGCAGACAGCACTGGGGCTCTGAGCTCAAATGTCTTTGTATTAATTGATCTGCTTTTGTAACCCTCCTAAAATGCGTCTCTGTATCTGTAATTTCTACATTTTATAAATGAGCTCAAGCATCTGTCTAATGCTATACTTAAACATTTATACAATGGTGAAAATGGAATTAAAGAAATTATTTCATAATGTTACATTTTCAAACAATATATTATTGAACTAAAGAAAACCCCCAGGACTATAAACAGATATCTCACACTCACAAATATTTGTCTATGCCTATGATGCATATTAAGTGATTGTAGTGGATTAACTATCACCCAGCAATTCAGTATCCACTGTGTCCACTGCTGATATAATTTAATATAAAAAAAAGGATGAGTCATGACCTGTCTATCTGAATCTAGTATTGTTTTACTCCTAACTATTTTTAATATAACTTAGTACTGTACATTACTATGGGGGTTACACACCAGACTTTAACTGAATGTTCCTCAAATGTACCTGATCAGAAATGTGATAAATATTCTCCCAAAAAATATTATTTTAATCAGTGTTTACAACAAAGTGTGTGTGTGGATTTTGAGAGTTATGGCCCAGAGCTGTGTTGTTGAGTCATATCCCCATGGTCACATGTTTGTCAGACGGCTAAAGGAGGAAGCCTAATCGTGGGGGTGGGGGTGAGTTGGGGGGGTTATCAGTGGGCATGGTCGTAAGTCAGTCGCGCGTGTCTGTGTGAGTGTGTGTCAGAGAGATGGAGAAGAAGGAGGGGCATGTGAGTCAGAGGATAAGATTAAAAAAAAGGTTAATGTGTTACTCGAGCCAGGAAAGCTGTGGCGTTCTCCAATAGCAGCCCTTTCTTTTCTCCTTCTGCCCCTCCCTCCCTGGCTCCTCACTCTTTCTCCGCTGCTCCGCGCCTGCTCGCGCTCACAGTAGGTTTGCAATCGCACTACAATGACCGCTGTGGCTGTAGGCTCCCTGCAGTAAGTGTTCTGAAGGTAAGACTGGCTTTTTCCCTCTCCCCCTGTGTCTGACTTTCGGAGAGTCTCTGTCTCCCTCTTTGTCTTTGAACGCTAGCTTTCTAACCTTGTTGCGTTATTTCCCCCTCTGTATGCCAAGCAGCCTTCATCCCTTATGTCAGTGTCACTCAGCACTGATTGAACACATGCTGTTGTACAGCCCTCTTCTGTTTGCTTTTGTTTCTGTGCGTTTAGCCTTTGCTCTGTTGTCTCTGACTGTGTGTTTGATTCCATTGCAGCTCATGTGTTTGACAGAAGGGCTGGTCATGTTTGTGTGGAAGAGGATGGGCACATACTTTTGGTATTTGCCTTGAAAAAACCCCATAAAGACTCTTCCTGTATTGCAAAAGGTTTCCTGTCCAACGTAAAGTGAATTTCGGCTGTTTCTGCTGGCAGACCTCTCCGGCACAAATATGCAGACAGAAGCCGCACGGCGGACCGCAGTGCCGTGGTTCTCCGGGTCAATGCCGCTTTGATTCTGGGGTTGTGAGCCCTTGGAATGTGACTTTCTCCTGTCCTCCATCGCAGCGCTGCGGCGATAATGTGGTGTAGAGTTACGCACAGCATCAAAAACGGCGCACAGGCTCTGGCGTTTCACAAGAACTGTTCATTATAGAGCAGTTCATCGCCTGTAATCCTCCTATGTGCGCTTGTAGAAAGTATATTCATAGACGCTAACTTGGTTAACTCATTTCGCTGAACCTTGTGACCACTGCTGCTCAGAATATGAAGTCGGTTAAGGCGAAGTTGCGCTTAGGTATCCCTGTTGGCATTTTTTTGCCCTGTCTAACTGGTGCATGTAAGAGCCTCTGGCATTCTTTCCATTGTTGACCACTCGCTGAAGCTAGATATGCAAATATAGAGGTGTTTGTAGCAGAGAAAAGAAACTTTAACCTTTGTGAAAATACTTCTATACCCAGATCTATTCCCCCATGTGTTACTGTGTAGTCGCATTTGTATAAAGAGACTCTTTCAACAGGAAAAAACTCGGAAGTGAGACTGATAAAGAAAGTTCCCGTCATTAACAAAGAAAGGGACTCCTATCTGCATTGAGTGGTGTCCCCAAGCTCGAGAAATAAAGATTCTGACTCTTACACATGGTCTGAATGCACAGACCAAATCAGGAAGTTTCAGGCAGTTTCTGAGAGGAAGTGGATAAGGAACGTTAAGACATTTTGATAGAAACCCTCAGCAGAACTCCAGTTCTTTTTTAAGACACACTGTGAAAGTCTCTGTAACTGGCTCAATCTTCTAGGCAGTTAAAAAACAAAACAAAACTAACGTTGCTGATATGATTTAAGCACCTTAAATCTATGAAGAATTAGTCTTATTTGTCTGGACCACACCTCCCGGGACAGGTTGTGTAATACTATTTAAACTGTTTAGCCTGGTGCTGAGCTGTGTTTGTGTATACTGAATACCAAAGCTACAATTTTTTATTTCATATTTATTTAGGAGCTACAGGTTAACATGCTTCCTGGTTAAATTTGTTTTTTGAGGGTTTTATTTCTCAATGAATCCATTTCCCATGTTGCATCTTCAAAGAGCAGCTATGCTCTTTAGTACCCAGTTTTTTGCAGACTAGATGTGATTTACATGTAGTAACCTTACAGATTCTTATACTTGTACATAGACTCTCACCAGGTACAGGATTTAATTTGGCAGAGATCTCTACAGTTTCAAGTATAATTAACTTATGAAGGATAAAAAGATTGAATGATACAAACCGAATCATAGCTGGACATGATTGTGACAAGGTGACTGATTTTTAGTCAGTCACCTTGACCTCTTGCTAGTTTTGACCTTGGTTAGATGTGAACTCTCCAAACAGGACTAAGGAAGGGCTTGTCTGAAAATGCGCTCGTCTATGCACACCTTCATTGGTCTATTTGTGGGGCTGGTTTTTGTTTTTTTGCCTTTTGTACCTGAAAGACCTACTACAAGGTGGGAGTAATGTATTAGCTGGTGATTCACTGAGGAGTGAGTCAGTCTTCTCTCAGTGTAGAAGAGAGAAATTGACTGTTTATTCTAGCTTGATGGTCTCAATGTGTGCCTCCCTAAAGCAGATTGCTATCAAGTTGTAAACAACTGACCTTCCAGAAATGGAGGGACTGCTTCTCGAAATAAAGACACCAAAGCAAAGATCTGTATTGTTTCTTTATTATGTAAAGAATCTCTGTAGGATTTTGAAGAACTTTTTCCCTTACTTCCCCTTTCAGGTTATGCTGCCCGAAAGCTCCCAGCTGAGTCTGAGCGAAAGAGAAAAAGGCTAACGCACAAAGGTACATCTCTGCACATACACCAGTCAGAACCATGAGTGACCCTCAGGATGCTGGAGACCCTGCTTCCACTGCAGGGCTTGGTGGACACTTGGTGAGTATCTGCTGACAGACCGTGTACCTAGGCTTATTCAGTCACCTGAATTGCCTGTAAACATAAGATAAGCTTTCCTGAACAATATGTGGCCATATATTGGCCATCTGTTTTTGATCCTTGCCCTTTTGAACAATAGACCTGTAGCAAAAGCGAGCAGTGTTTTTTAAAGGGTTTGTCTGTACATGTGACAGGAAATCTATTCTTGCAAACCTTTCAAGTCTGTGTTTCCAAATCCAGTGTTTGGGAACCCACAAATGTTTTCAGGTATCTAGCACAGTTCACTAGCCTTCCCCCTCAAACTCATTTACTTAACCTGCTATTGAACTGGTGTGTTTAGCAGGGAAACCACCAAATTGTGTCAAATGTAGGTTCCCAGGACCAGATTTAGGCTTTAGAGTTACAGCAAAAACAAGTGAACCAGGGGTTTCTAGAGGCTGGCTTGGGAAACAACCAAGCATGAAGGTTTTTGTAGTGAAAGCTAATATTACAAGAGTTCTCCAAGCTTTGTATTAAAGTGCAGTGGCAAACTGTCCCATGTTCCTACCAATTAGGCTGGAGATTTTGGAACATAAAATATCTCTTAAATAAATCCATGAGGAAATGGTCACACCAAACACAACAGAGGAGTCATTCATGTTCATACATAAACTGACCTTAAATGATGTCTGTCAAAGCAAGAAAGAGCTTTTCAATTCAGTTCTGTTCAAACATGGATATAAAGTCATAGAACGCTATAAAATAGGGATTTAGGATTGTTTATTTGTCAGTGAATTATAACAGTGAAATGTACCTTAAATTCCTGAGACAAAAAATGTAAATATAGAATATTGAATGAACTAGAGAGAATGTCTCATCTCCCAGTCATGTTTTTTGCCCCAAAGTCTAGGTATCTGCAAATACAAAACAACTTGAATCTCTTTCTTCTTTATTTCCCAAGTGCCCATCATGTCCTTGACTGCTAGTTCTACACACTGCTGTATGAGATCAGTGAAACAAATCCTATTCAATACCGCACACTTTAAACCCGCACAGTTACGCCAAGTATCAGCACTGGGCAAACATCAGGAGTCCAAATGTCTGCAGTAAAACTAATTACATCTAATTAAATAACTTGTAGGTTATGGAGAGCCATACTGTAAAGCTCTGGTTAATGTCTGAAATGTAGTGTCAAGGGGCGGAGAGTTACTCTCTAATTATTATATATATTTTTGCCTTTTTGTTGTCTTGAGGAAATTTCCCTCTCGGTTCAAGTGTCCTCCAGTGTGTGTTGCTTCATTGCAGCTAAGTTACTTGACTGAACTGAATTTTTAGCTGTCAGATTAGATTAGATCAGATTAGTATTAATAAATGCAGCTGTGTTACTACCTCCAATAAATGCTCATATTACAAACTGCTTTCATTTTCCAGTTTAAAATATTTCCACACTGCTGAAGTTTTAACCACGTCCTGCCACAAAGTTTTCTTTTTACAGTGTTGACTGATTGCTAGAGCCGATCCCGATCAATTAAAAATGGACTGATTGGCCCTAATAATCTTTGAGATTTAGGAAATCAGGAAATCCCTCACTTGCTACTATTCTGCACCTCAACTCTCAAATGCAGCAGTTCCTTTAGTATTTTCCCAGACTCCTGCTCGTTTCTTTGCTCAGTCACTGACTGTTCCCCTCTGAATACGACTCTTGATCTTTCAGTAAAGGATTTGTAAATGCTGCAATCTGAGTCTGGGCCCGTTGTGCCTGAGCTGCAGTGGGTTGTGCTCAGGGCGCTGGTGCAGGTCGGGTCCGCCTTCCACCGTGGGTGACATGCAGTGGTACAACACCTACATGCCAGCATTCCAGCACAGCTTTACTTATTAAAATCAGCTTTGACTTAACTGCGTAATCACTGGGGGGTGTGTGTGTGTGTGTGTGTGTGTGTGTGTGTGTGTGTGTGTGTGTGTGTGTGTGTGTGT
>JBBIGC010000013.1:16237901-16259328 GCA_037576955.1 Lepidarchus adonis | reverse complement strand
GTGTGTGTGTGTGTGTGTGTGTGTGTGTGTGTGTGTGTGTGTGTGTGTGTGTGTGTGTGTGTGTGTGTGTGATCTTTAGGCTTAAGAGGAAGTGTAATCGCCCTGCGAAACAATGGCCATTGATCCCTCAACAGTTTGATCCAAACCAGGAAAAAAAAAAAAGGTTGAGAAATGATGCTTCTTGTCACTATGGTGATGGGGACACCTGCACAATGTGTTCCTCAATTTGCTGCTGAGGGACATTATGTCAGATACGCAGCTGTGATTAATTCTAACTGTGCAGCTGGTGGATTCGAAAGCCCTCCCTCTGCAACTTTCCTGGGAAAATATACTGTTTCAGTGTTTAAGAGATGATCCTCTACAGGTGGTTTGCTTGTCTGCCAAGAGCAATGTAACCATGTCAGCCACCTTGATGTGCAGCAATAGATGTATAGATGAACCTTGCTTGGTTTAAACGGCTCAATCACACACTCAGTTTTTATAGCAGGTCAGTGAATAACATCTATTTGGACTGTAGTCTTCATACAACTGGACCGGTCTGGTAATGCAGGCCTGGTCATGTGGGGAGTCTATAAGCAAGGCCAAGAATTTTATTAGACAACAGAAAAGCACAATCTTTATTTGCTTGACTGTTTTTCTCATTTTGTGCTCTAATGCCAGTGTTTGAGTTCAGTTTCTCCCTCTCTGCCTGTGGTTGCAACACTCTTTATGACTTCATGGACTTGTTGCTCAGATTCAAAGCGAGTATTATGATGCTTTTCCAAAAAAAATCAACCCACTCACTGGGTTAAAAGCTGAAATGATGCAGTTTCTCAATAGTAGGTTCTATAATAGATCAGGCGCATCTCCATGTTTTGCTGTGTGAGTAATCTCAAGCACTCACTGTATCCTTTGGTTCTGTATACTTACCTGGGGATGATTTCAGGAGTTGCTTCCACCCATGGTTAAGTGTTTGTTTAAAGTTCATCTTGTTTATGATGCATTCTGAAAGGAATAGTTCAGTGAATAACATAGATATTATGAATGCATTTGGATGAACAATATGGAAATTTAATTTTTATAGTGTTATGAAAGCATTAAAATGCAAAGTTAGGTCATGATTTGCAATTTGTACTCATCAGAGAACACAATTTTCAGATCTGTTTTCAGGTTTCTCCAGTCACGTAACACGTTGTGTTAAGATTAATGTGAGTTTATACTGTATTTGCATGTACAATGTATAAGCAACAATGAAGTAAACTGTTCGGTCTTGTCAATGAGATTCCCAATGGCCTCGACCTAAAGAACAGTTTAAAAACGCGTACAGTCTGATTTTCTTCTTCCTCTGTGTCTGGATCTTCACTGTACAACATCCAGCAGTAATCGGCATCATCCTCTAATTCCAGAAACTCTGGTGGTGATTCTCCATTGACTGAATGTCCTGGTGAAAATGTTCTCCTTGCTCCTCATTCACTGGAGCTAGGTTTTCTTAAAAGATCTCCTAAATCTGAGCAAGAAGTGGATTTTCAATCACATGCCACATCCGAGTTTATGCTCTGAATCCAACAGCTTCCGAACTTCTTCCTTGAGCCCAGAAAGTTCTCACAGAGCTGTGCAGCCCATCTTAGACTAAACCTATTCCCAGTGCTAGTGCTGTTTTGAAGTTATACAGTACATGTATTTTCTCTGTTGTGCTGTTTGTTCCTGTTTACACCTCTTCACTTGAGTATTATAAATGTTTCTTAGGACACATTTAAAACCAATATAAATCTGATCAGTCTGATTTAAAATCACAAATTTAGCATTTCTTTTAAATAGAGCAGAAAAATGATGTGCAACAATGATGACTGATTGTTGTATACAGTCTGATTTGCATATTACCAAACAGTAATCAGCTTTCAGTCTTACTGACGAGACACATTTGATGTGAATCTATTTGGGGAAAATCTTTTATCAGGTTACAGTCTGGATAACGTGAGGTGACTGTGTAAACAGGGTCTTGGTTCTTTAACATGCAGCCTCTGAGACAAACTTTCCTTATTTAACAAGTCTGTTTGTCATGTGTGACCAATGCACAAATAACCTCTGACTTAAATATCGACTCCGACTGGGTCAGACGTGAGCCCGTGTTTAATTTTTAAAGGTCTTTCCTAGCGCTAGGATTTTAAAGGATTGCTGTGAAGGTTGATGGCTCTGATAAAAGCAGTGTACTGAAAAGGCATGAAGAGAGCCATGATTCGTCAAGGCCGTTGTGTCCTGTAACGCGATCGCCCAATTCAGCAAGATCTAGGCACTATTAGGAGGCTTTGTGCTCAATATTAAAATAGTGTCCAGAACCCTGCCGAAGCGGCACAGTTTCTGTGGGAAAAAGTAACCAAATACATGAGCTTTGTGTGTTTGATAGTGGTGGGGGGTGTGTGTGTGAAGCACCTTTGGAAAAACATCTCAAACCAGCAATGAGAAGAGTCAGTGTTTGGAAAGCCAACCTAGACCTCGTTTGTTTTTCCAGTGGATTGTATTCACTGAGTTTCAGTCAGATGTCCATGATGCAGTTGAACAGGGGTGGGCACTAGAGGTGGGCGATATGGCAAAAAATATGATATTACGATACTTTGTGAATATTTTCAGATATTCGATATGTCACAATATACCATTTCCAGCATCCATCAGTGAAACAAATGAAAGGATGCAGCAGGGCCATGTAAGTACAATAATGTTTATTCACGGTTTCTCATACCACATTACGATAAATTCACAAAGACGAGACTAATGATGCTCTCTGAAGTCTAACAATTTTTTTTAAAGTTATAATATCCTAAAAGTCATATTGTGGCTACAATTTTTCACAATAACGCTAAATATCATATTGCCCAGCTCTGGTGGGCACTCATCAGAAGTGTGTGATTTGTCCGGTTCAGTGTCGCACACTTGCTGTATTTGTTCTCATAATAAGTAAATACAATCAGTGTAATGGTGTCCTTGTTTCAAACACGTCTCTAATTTGAGAGACAGACAGCTCCGTCCACTGAAGGAACATCGCCTGTGTCATGGCAGATAGTGATGAGGTCACTGGCTGCTGTGGAGATAAGTGGTAGATTAAGGCTGAAGCGTGGGGATGTGGTTTGTACCGTGATGAGTTAATCATATCTTTTGTCAGACCACTCCTGGGTTGCGTAGCTGTGGTTCGACCCTTAGTTTCCGCCACCACTGTCTTCCCCCCATGTCTGTAGTCAACATCAGTCAACACTTTAGCCCACAGGGAATCTTTCAGGGCACAGGTTCACTCTGCAGTGTGAGGTTTAGTCAGCTATTGGAGGCGTTTGCTCAGGGGAATAGTCAGAAAGGTCAGAATGACTGTTTGCTTAAGTTTTACAAAGGAAGCATCGTGGTTTTGCCGTATGTACTCACCATAGTACTCATACGCTACATAAATACATCATACAATTCTCATTGCATGGGAAGTACAACCACTAACCCAGAGGCAGGTGTAGTGTTCTCTTTCTTAGCTGTTAGCTCCACTGTGCATTACTCAGCTGGTGGGGGGACATTTAAAACAATCAAGCCCACTGGACAGTGGTGAGACAGAGAGAGGAAGACCATATACTTTCACAAACCTGATTGATTGAGGAACTGTGGTTACTCTGAAGAGAAGCAGTAAAGTTGTGAAATAAATGCTCTACTACATAATTTTATTTCTTCAAAAATCAGTTTTATTGTCAATAACTGAAAAATAAAATGCCAGCTTTGGAATGGGTTCACTTTTTTTAACTTAAAACTTTTTAAATTTAAAAAGGCATGTTTTGTCGCCCTCTAGTCTCAGTTTCTGGCTACTGCAACCTTTTCTTTCTTTATAAATGCGTGTGGTTCTGTCAATTGCAATAAAACTCCTACATCTAAGTAGATTGTATTATAAACAGCTAGTAGGTTTAAGACACTTAACCTAATTTCTAGAAATATCTGAGTGTAGTATTTCCTAAATATTTAATTTAGCACATGGCATAAGGTTCACAAACATTTTACATTGTTCGAAAGTTGATTTAAAAGATGATTGACAGAAAAGCCTCAGTGAGATTTAACTTGCCTCATTCAGCCAGCTGCGGTGGTCCTCCCCCCTCGACGGCGTGATGATGATGACGAAGATGATGACGATGATCAGGATTTGAACAAAACTCTGGGAGTTCAACGCTTCCAGCAGATTCTCTCTCCAGCACCACGAGTTCCAGCGGAGCAGCACCGCACCTTCAACGAGGAGGATTTTGAGTGTAAGAACAGCATTCCTCCTTTGTTGCTGTGGTATGTACCACAAACGGGAAATTACTGGGCGAGTCCCACTGTACCAGAATGGAACTGCGTCTGTGTGTGTGCGCAAAGTGACACGACTGTGGCTTTCTTTACAGCACTCTGGGGTGCTTTTCATAGACAATTTTGATGATTTGTTTAGACACACCTACTCTTTGAAGTTTATTCTGGAATTAAAGTTATAAGTTATAATAAAATTTAGATAATAAAGTTATGCCGCAACATTTTCGTGCTCCACATTTTTTAATGTCTTTTATGCAGTTTCATGAGGAGCCACTTGGTAGGCTCAATTTAAAAAGTTGGTTATGAACACATGCAATTGCATGAGCCCACACTAATTATATTTAAGGCTCAAGGATTTAAGGCTCAAGGATTTAAGTTTGGGTTGGGTAGGGGGCAAAATCCATGATGTGTCTTTTTTGATTGACAGTGAAGACACTGTGCAATCTGAGGCATCCGAGTGGTAGAAGCTTGACAAATGAAACTGGTAAAAATAAAGCTTTAATGAAATTGTTTTTAAATGTCTAAGATTCATCAATAGTTTAACTAAAACAATTGATTTAACCCAAAGCGTTTTTTTCTCAAAGCAAGGTTAATATGCAAGCATGACTTACAGTTGCCAAAACCATTGTAAAATCTTGGTTTATAAGTTTATACCAGGAAATCAGTTTATGGGAGGAAGACAAGAACATGATGCTGTAAATTGACAACTTCCTCTTATTGTGGGCAAGACTGGTATTCACATAATTGCTAGTGTTTGTCAAGGCCTTGAGTGTGTTTGTGCCATTCACAGATCACCGCCACTCCTCGCTACACATCCACCACCCCCTTTCCAAACACCTGCCCTCTGAGGGTCGGAGGAAGAAGAGCGGCCGAAAGAGGAAATCCTCAGGCCGCAGGAGGGGCTCAACCAGCAGTGGCGGTGGTACCGCCCCCACTATAGAAGAGGATGAGGAGGAGGAGGACGGAGAGGAGGAGTCTTTTAGCCAGCCGGATGGAGATGGCAACACTACCACCCCTACACCAGACACAGATACAGACCTACACACGGATGCAGTGCAGGTACACGCATGCAGGGAACCGGGAGTACACACATGCATACAAAAACATCCTACATGTTTAAACAACTGGCTTGAACAATTGTAATCTTAGAGAGGTAATTATTCATTATCATTATTCACAGTTGTGCTTTTTATTATGGCAGCAATAAGGTAGCGGTGTGAATAAAGTGCATGAAGGTGCTGCCTTTGTGAATGGCTCTTGTTACTTATTGGTCAGTCTGTCTATAATCTTGTTCACCCAGTTCTCTTTCTGGCTGTCTATATGCATATACTCACACCAGTGACTGACACAATGAAACCATGTGTCTGTTTGATCCACAGTTTTTTGTGTGTGATGAAGAATCCAGTAGTTCCATTGTGCTAAAGGGTGACCTGGGCTCTTCATCCCGGGTGCTCTCTGTTGTCCCTGAATCGGCCCTGCAAACCATCAGCAACATTTCAGAGGATGCCACCACAACTGAGTGAGTGAAAATGCATAGTTTTAACACCCTCAGTCTAATAACAGATTTTTTAGATTGCATGAAAATAAGGATGAATCTTCTACAAGGAACTTTCTAAACTGAGTAGTGCAAAATGGCCTCAGAACAATGGCCTCAATATTACTTTACAGTAAGACTAAACTTACCGTTCACGGCTTATAAATGGTTAATTTGCTTATAAATAAGCTTGCTTTAAATAAGCAGTTAAAGTGCAAGCGCGAGATGTGGTGGGACTTATGGACACACCAACACTCAATTGGCTCAACACTTAAATTCCATGTTTATATTTGAAGAACTTACAAACTGTAGCATTTTAAGACCCTCACTGCAGACCTTACGTGCAGGATTAATCAAAAGGACTAGTTCCATTAGTAAGGTCTGAAGTCCATAAAATTCAATAAAATTCTCAATTTAAGTGGAAAATATGCAAGAGTTTAAAAGCCAGACAGGTTTGGACGTCACACAATTTTGAAGACATGTGTTTTGAGACTAGATTTAAAAATCAAAAGATAATTTGATGTCTGGTGGAAGGGAAATCCATAGACGAGGAGCAACACACAAAACAGTGGTCCATGGTTGTTGGCCAGGAATTGGGTTTACTGTTTTCTAAATCGGGTACAAAAATGCTAACTATACATGGCAAAGCCTGAAAGCATAGCAACAACAAACCATGGGTTTTGGTCAAAATGTC
This sequence comes from Lepidarchus adonis, assembly GCA_037576955.1. NCBI lineage: Eukaryota > Metazoa > Chordata > Actinopteri > Characiformes > Lepidarchidae > Lepidarchus > Lepidarchus adonis. The sequence continues at coordinate 16,252,819 of JBBIGC010000013.1, read as the reverse complement.
AATAGTCCTTGGACCACACTCTTACCTTTTTTTTTTATTCCTGGTTTCGGTTGTTTCTATTAATTATAGCAACCCCTTTGTTTCTTTTCCTTAGCTTTTGGCAGTCTGTAAACTAACTTAAATTTCTTGTTGAATCTGTTTGTTTAGACAATTGCACCATAGCTCTTCCCATTTTACAGTCATGATAAAATACACCCAATGGATTCCTTTTGCAAGAATTACCTGCAGATCCCATGGTGAAAGTTTGGGGTTCTTGGAGCCTTTTTTTTAAATTACATGGTCAGCTAGTCCTGGACAAACTGACAAAATCTTTACCTTTTATTCTCTGAGGCAAGAAGCCATTTTCTTCAATACAGACTACAACAGCAAAGGGAACGCCAGACCCTAGAGGTTTAAATTAGACCGGTTCTACTTGCAGGAAGTTCTAACCACTGGCACCTAAACTGGAACACCTGATTCTAATAATTACGGACCTGAATATGAAAATATGAAAGTGTATGTTTTCTTGTGACTACAAAAATGTTAATTTGTTTATCATCTTTAAGCACAAAAAAATCTAAAATTTACCTCATGACTGTAGTAAAACAGATGTTACTAGTTCACTCTGTTTCTAACCAAGACTATTGTCTTTGACCTGTGTAGCGACGGGGACTCCATCGTTGTGCAGGCCAATGGCAGGAGATCATCTGTGCCATGCGTGTTCCCGCTGGGTTCTCCTGAGGGAAGCTTCAAGCCAGGTCGCTGCTATGACCTGCAGGAACGCCGTTGTACTGGAGACCTGACGGGCACTGAGCTGTTACGCTACCAACATGTGCCTACCGACGAGAGTGAGGCACAAATGCTGGCCACAGTTGACCTGGATGGCATTAAGAGTAAGTTTGTTTGAATTTACGCAGTCCAGTGTCTAAATAGTTTTTTTTCTTCTTTCTCTTTACTATTTTGAAACAGGATATGTAACATATGTGGAACTGCAGTGAGTAAAAGGTGCTAAAAAGGACAAACATTAAGGTTATTTGACACTAGAAAGACTGACTGCATCAATTGATGCAAATCAAACAAAATCACTGCTATTTCTCATTAAAGTTCTTGCTACAAAAATTCTGACTTTTTATCATTCTTGAACAAAACATGGATCAAAAACTAAATTGCTGGTGAAATGGGGATGTTATAGCACAATATACCTAGAAAGACTGAGGCACATCAATTGATGCAATGTCATGCAAATGAATAAGTCTAAATAACAGAGTCACAATAAATCATAATGTTCAGTAACTGGTACTGGGTTCTCTTTTTGTTGGTCGGGCATTCTTGTGCTGTGGCCAGGTTCTGTTCAAGAATAACGACCGTTATTGTGTATCAGATAGTTTGTGCATGTAATTATGAGCTTGATATGATAATTACAAGCACATAAGCAAGTTCCTTCATAGAAGCCTTATTATATGCATTGTCTTATGCAGTATGGGTGTTTTTTTCCTTCCCCCCCTCTGTCCAGAGAGGACAGAGGCAGGGGGGGCTTTTTTCATCTCCCTTGTCATAGAAATTCTATTTTTTCTTCTTCTAAAAAGCATTCCACTGCCTATTGTACTCTGTATGATTGTTTTTATTTTTTATATTGTCAGATTCAGATTTTATTCTTCACATACACACTTACTTTATTATACAGGACTTATCATTATATTCTAATCAATAGGAATATCTGAAACGTATGTAAATAACACAACACTTTAACTGTGTCTTTGCTGTTTGTGTACAATATAAAGTTACCGAAGCAGCAGCGAGCAGCTCTGTAAGACAGAAGCAATGCGTGAGTTTTTATCATGAGTTGTGTGAACAGAGTTTACATGGTAAATTATATGAAAGGAAACTGCAGCAGCAGTTAAATAAGGAGGCGTTTTATGTGAAACTAGGCGCTGCATCAATTGATGTACACAGTTGTTCTAGGTATAGCGAATCTGCAGTTGTTTTAGTGTTAAAATCGTAATGCCCCTTTTTGATGGCACATTGCCCATTTATACTGTTTTTGATATTTGATTTTGGAAACAAATTTGATTTCTTTGCCATTTGCCTTTTCTAATACACTTTTCAGTGTAATAAAGACTAGTTTTGATATGCTGTCTTGCATTCTCCTAGAATAAATCATTTTCAGTCATTTTATCTGACCATCTGTGGCAGTGATTCAGGAATGTGGGCATTTTATAAGCGTCCAAAGCTGCCCACAACAATTGTACACACATTTCTTCTACTTTGTGTGTGTGTGTGTGTGTAAGTGAGCTCTCCAGCTAGCTGAGACTGAACAATAGTTTACTTTGACCGTACAGAGGGAATGAAATATGTTCTAATGTCAGAGGTTAGAGACCGAGGCAAGAGGTTTGGTGAGCGCAGTAGACCAGTCCGGTAGGGCCAGTTGTTGGAACGTTTAAAGTATGCTGTATCAGTTCTAGCTGAGAATTACAACTTCATCATCTGATCCTGACCTCTGGTATGTATTACAATTACTAGCATAGCTGTTACAATTTGGGTGCGCTTCTAAAATCATTCCTCCCTCTCGCCTAGGCCATCGGTTTGAAGATGTCCCTGGTGTGCGGCGTCACCTGGTCAGGAAGAGCAGTAAAGGTCAGGTGGTTCACATCAGCAAGGACCACAAGGAGCCAAGTGGCCGCAGCCGCAAACTGGACAGAACCCCCCATGAGGTGAGTCCCTTTATGTAACTTGCTTCTTCTGCACCTGTGCTTCTCAGTCCTGGTGCTGCAGTGCCATTCTCTCACTAGTTTATTTTCCTCACCCCTTTTTTTATTGGATCGAGTTTGTTGAAGGGTAAACACCCAATTAGTTGAATAACTCATCGGTTGTATAGTTGCAGAAAAAATACACTTCGTCATCTTCTAGTGTCGTCCTTTACTTGCTCAAAATCTTGATGAACTTTTGATGAAATCAGAGTCTAAACCCACAGTTTGCAGGAATTTGTCTGCTCAGTTTTGCCTCTATAGTGGGTCATGTTATTAACACAGAAATAAAGAAAAAATGACCAAGTCAGCAAATTAAGGCTGAAAGAACACTTTTCTTCTTAAATGCTCCCTGAAGGATATGAAGCTGTTTGGACAGAACAAAACCTGTTGGCAATATTTGAGCAAACTTTGCCTGTTGTGTTTGGAAATATGGTCTAGTTTTATAAGTTGCTCTAGGATTTGCTTTTATATCCTTTCTACTGTTTTACCAGTGTGGATGTGAAATTTAATATTAACTTTCATTAATAACGGTCTTAAAATTTGCTTGTTGAAACCTGGTTGAAGTATGAAGTTGAAGTACCTTGGAATATTAAAATTTAATAATTTTTCCGTCGTTCATTTGAACACATTGCTGTTCAAAGAGGTCACGTTTTTCTTCAGTTTGAATGGTGTTAGTATTTCTGCTTTAATACGATGCATCCTGGTCGGTTCATGAACCTAAATTTTAGATGATACTCAGTGAGTTACAATCATTGTTGGGTTGAGAAGGCTTACTCAAGCTGCTGTTTCCACCAGAGGAGATCATGGCCTTGTGCAGCAGACTACAGCAGGGCTCGACTGGCCCGGCAGCTCAAGGTATGGTTGCTTGGAGCATGGCGGTGTGGTTTGGGACCACTGTTTTGCTCAGACTGGTTTGTTCACTTTTACTGGTTTGCTTCTAACCACACTATATGACTTGTATGCTCGTGTGTGTGTGTTTGTGGCTTCGTTTATAGAAGTCACTTGTTTAATGGTAGGGATTTTCTTGGGAAAATGATCAAATTCTACAGGTCACAGCATGTCACCATAACATACATTTTTGCTGTAATTTTTGCATCAGGCTTAACCTTGAGATATCTGGTGTGCTCTTGACTGGCTGACTAGTTTGTGCAGTGCAGAACTGATATTATACTAGCTATTTAGTAAGAAAAAATACAAACGATTGTCTACTATTGATGAATATCGATGTTTCTATGTCCATGAGTATGGAAAAGGGTAAATTATTGGTTTTGTGGAAATGGTATGTTTTGACGTATTAGTGAACTAAATTCTAATTTAAAATTTTGTAAATGCTTCCTTAGCAAACATCTTTTATTCAGTCCTCCTATGTGAAAGTGACATTCAGTCTGTGGCTTCGCATCTAGCTGAGGGTCACAAGTTCAAAGCCACGACTGATGGCTGGCATGTTTTTTTAGTGGGTAGTGGTGGCCTAGTGGGTGGGATTTTGCTCTTGGGATCTGAATGTCACAGGTTAGTCCCAGCCCAGGCATCACTAAGGTATCCTTAATGTAGGTACCGTCCTGCTACACAGATCCATGGGCGCTGTTGTTGGCTGCCCGCTGCTGCACGTGTGGTTGGGTTTAATTCAGAGGGCACATTTAGTTGAGGTGCACTTTGTGTGTGATGTGGGGTGTGATGGAACAGTCACTTTCATTTCATTCAGTTTTAAGCAGTTAGCCTCATCAGTTAACATGTCTTGTCAATTGGCCGCCCCTTGTGCATAATTGTGGATGTTGGTTCTCAGGTCTTTGTGGAGCTGAATGAGCTGGTGATGGATAAGAATCAGGAGATGCAGTGGAGGGAGACTGCTCGCTGGATTAAGTTTGAGGAAGATGTGGAAGAGGAGACAGACCGCTGGGGCAAACCTCATGTAGCTTCACTGTCGTTCCGCAGTCTGCTGGAGCTCCGCAGGACCATCTCACACGGTAAGCACAGAATTGGAGACAAGTGAGGTGTATGTGCAGACAAACATGCTTACACACACACAGTTTTAGATGAGGACTAGGTAGCGTAGCCCCTCAGATATTCCTTGACTGATGAGAGACGCAATCCACAACAACAGCGGAAGCTGCATTCTGAGGGTTGCAGAATGAGTACTGTGACATCTGAAATCTTGTAAACTTTCACCTGGTCAACACTTAGCCTTGTAGAACAAGTTCACTTGCATAACCATTTGCTCTATGAGCCAAGATAGCTTCTTCATTCAAGCTGAATGTTACAAAAAGGCACAGAAAATTTGTACAGAAGCTATACGCTTGCAGAGAGTTGGCCAGGTATTGCTACGTGCTTTCACATTTTTGCATTAAGTGTTTTTGGCCTTCAAGTGCATCAAGGCATTGTGGTAATTGAATGGTGCTGAATTAATTTCATGGACGTTTGGAGTGTGTCAACTGATATTTTTAAGAAATAACTTTTGTAACCTTTTGTAAACCGTCCCACCCCCTACTACCCTATTACTGAACTGAATCATGTGCGTATTTTTAACATGTGATGTACTGGAGTTGGATTTAATTAGATTGTGGATATTGACGTTAATTGTCTCTGTGAACAGGAGCAGTGTTGTTGGATCTGGACCAGAGGACTCTGCCTGGCATTGCTCACCAAGTGGTGGAGCAGATGATCATCTCTGACCAGATCAAAGCAGAAGACAGAGCCAATGTGCTCAGAGCTCTGCTGCTCAAACACAGGTCCGCACACGCACACGCACACACACACACACTGTGGTGCTGTGAGGTATGATTGAAACTCATCTACACATCTCTCTCCTATCAGTCACCCGAGTGATGGCAAGGAGCACAGCTCATTCCACAGAAACATTTCTGCAGCCAGTCTGGCTTCACTGATGGTACATCACAACAGCAACAACCACATCGCTCCGCCAGAGCCTTCTGCAACAGACCCACTTATATCAGGAGCTGGCGACTCAGACTCACACACTCATGTTGACATAGAGAAGAATGAGGTACTGTGGGTGTAGTTGTGGGTGTAGGAGTGACTGCCTGTGTGTTTACTTGTTTATAACTGGTGCTCGGTGTTTCCTGCAGAAAGAGATTCCTCCAGTGTTGGGCATGCACCGGTCCAAATCTAAGCATGAGCTCAAGCTTCTGGAGAAGATCCCGGAAAATGCAGAGGCTACTGTTGTGCTTGTGGGTCAGTTGGCTTGCACTTTAGAACACCGCAGTCAGGGATGGGCCTTTCAATGAGTTTTTCAGGTGTTTGCATTTTGTGGTAAACATCTGAAAAAGAAATACAGACTGCACAATATGGACAAAATACCAGTATTGCAATTATACAGCTTACATTTTATGATTTCAACATTTTACACTTTACACACACAAATTACTTCATATAATAATTTCTCTAATTAAAGAGACATGAAATATAAAAGTATTTTTAAAGCATCACAATGTCCCCACCCATACAGTCCATATATTGAAACAAAGCTTTAAAACTTCCCATTGTATTTGTGAGGTCACAAAACCAACATATTTACATACAGCACCTTTTTATCCAGTTTAGTCCCACCCTTTCACAAAGGTCTGAAAATCACTGTGATTGGTTTGAGACTTGTTTGCATATTGCAGAGGCCAGTATTGTGATAACGATGTACAACTGGAGATGATTGTGGATGATAATATGATTTCTACAGGCAGTGTGGACTTCCTGGACCAGCCGTCCATGGCTTTTGTGCGGCTGCAAGAGGCAGTCCTACTGGAATCAGTTCTGGAGGTGCCCATACCAGTGCGCTTCCTCTTTGTCCTCTTGGGTCCACCGATTGCTAACATGGACTACCACCAGATTGGCCGCTCCATATCCACTCTTATGTCTGATAAGGTAGGCTTACGGTTCATTGACATGTACCCTACATTAGTGTAGTGGTATTTATTTCTGACCTTATCCCAGGCATAGTAACTCACAATTCTGACATATTAAGACGTTTGAAACTTTATATTAAAATACATTGGCTTTTAATGTGCAAATTTCTTGTTTTTAATCTAATCTGCCATATTCTTTTCTTAAAGCATTTTCATGAGGCGGCTTATCTGGCAGATGAGCGACAAGACCTGCTGACGGCCATTAACAGCTTTTTGGATTGCAGTATTGTGCTTCCTCCCTCTGAAGTGGGTGGGGACGAGTTGCTGCACTCGGTAGCTCGCTTCCAGAGAGAGATGCTGCGTAAGAGACATGAGCAAGAAGTCAAACTACAGTCCAAGGAGCCCAAGAGCCCTGAGGATGATGGTACGAGACATTCTACCACACCTGCACACATTGTCACTCCCATTTCTTGATGATAACATCTGTATTTTTTTCCCCTCCTGTACCAGCACTATTGCCACCATGCAAACCCAGAGAAGATCCCCTTCGTAGAACAGGCCGCTTGTTTGGCGGTGTTGTCAGAGACGCAAGGAACCGTTATCCCAAGTACATCAGTGACTTCAAGGATGCTCTCAACCCCCAGTGCATGGCTGCAGTCATTTTCATTTATTTCGCTGCCCTCTCTCCCGCCATCACCTTTGGAGGACTGTTAGGTCAGTTGCTTGTGTGTGCGCGTGCAGGTTGTATATTTTGATAAGGGCACCCCTCCCTGGCCAGCCTGCTCTCCATAATTTGGTCGTTTTGCTGCGATAGATTTTTTAAACAAGCCTTAATTCGATAAACTGGGTGATGTAGGAGCAAATAACAAAATTTGCTGTGCAGGGAATGACTCTTTATTCAGTGGCTTTGTGAATAACTCGATCTCTTCTTCGTTGCAGATGAAAAGACTGGGGGCTGGATTGGCGTCTCTGAGCTAATTATTGCCACTTCAGTGCAGGGAATGGTGTTCTGTCTGCTAGGGGCTCAACCGCTCCTTGTTGTTGGCTTTTCTGGGCCATTATTGGTGTTTGAAGAAGCATTTTATTCAGTGAGTGTCTGGGAATGTTCTCTCATAACCATTTACCGGTTCTTTCATCAACTTTGCATACACACATCACTAACTTGCTTATATTTGTACTAGTTTTGCACAGCCTATGAAATGGAGTACCTAACAGGTCGTGTATGGATTGGGTTTTGGTTGGTCATCATTGTGATGCTGATGGTGGCTTTTGAGGGAAGCTTCCTGGTGCGCTTTGTCTCCCGCTTCACCCAGGAGATCTTTTCCTTCCTCATCTCCCTCATCTTTATCTACGAGACCTTTGCAAAGCTTGGCAAGGTAAGTTTCCTATAATGTTTGCCAATGATGATGAATGATCTTCTGGATGTTAACTGCCCATATGTTTCAGATCTTCAGTGACCATCCTCTGAGACCCTGTAACAGCACTGCAGGAAATGACACTACATCACCATTGCTTAGGAACTACAGTGTGTCTGCAGACACATCTGAGGAAGTCCTGAACCAGCCCAACACGGCCCTGCTGTCCTTAGTGCTTATGTCGGGAACCTTCTTCGTTGCCTTCTATCTACGCAAATTCAAGAACAGTGCCTTCTTTCCTGGCAATGTAAGCCTGTTGTATCTCAATTCTTCAGTTTGGTCAGTGTGTAAGAAACAAATGTTCTGAAAGCGATCCAAGTTGCATTATATGTTATCATGTAATGTATGTATGTAGAACATCTGCCAAACGCATACATTTTGAATGTTAACACCTCTTCTGTGGTTCAGCTCCGCAGAGTAATTGGGGATTTTGGGGTTCCCATTGCAATCTTCATCATGGTCTTGGTGGACTACAGCATAAAAGACACATTCACACAGGTGAGAGTTTAAAGAAACATTTTTCTTCAGTATTGTCTAGAAAAGAGCTCAGTTGAAAAGTTTCATGTCCTGTCCAGCTTAATTCCAGGAATTCATATTTGAGCTTCCTCTCCTTCCACAGAAACTGAGCGTGCCTGATGGCTTTAGTGTGACCAGCAAAGACAAACGTGGCTGGGTGATCCACCCACTGGGCTCAAAAAGCCCATTTCCTGTCTGGATGATGGCTGCCAGCATTCTACCTGCCCTGCTTGTGTTCATCCTCATCTTCATGGAGACACAGATCACTACGTGAGTGCCTTGATCTCTCAAAACAAATAGAAATAAACAGAGGGGGGGAAATGTTTCAGAATTGGGGTAGACCGTTGGACCATGTCCAGGAGCAGGATTAAGAAAACTATGCTCCAATATGTTCTAATTATTATTTTTTTCTATAAACTCCTTCAGTAACTCTGCATTAGATGTCTGTTATGGGTTCTTTTCTATGTCTAAGGTTAGTCTCTCCTCTCTCTCTCTCTCTCTCTCTCTCCACCCCTTCAGTCTTATTGTAAGTAAGAAAGAGAGGATGCTGGTGAAGGGTTCTGGCTTTCATTTGGACCTGCTGATCATTGTGGCTGTGGGTGGGATTTCAGCATTGTTTGGCCTCCCATGGTTAGCCGCTGCCACAGTGCGCTCTGTGACCCACACCAATGCTCTTACAGTCATGAGCAAGGCTGTCGCCCCTGGTGATAAACCACGCATCCAGGAAGTAAAGGAGCAGAGAGTGACTGGACTTCTAGTTGCGGTTCTTGTTGGTACGTTATGTAATTGTATTAGTGTTGAGAAAAGAGGGAAGGGAGATTGTTCTAAGAAATCCTAATTCTGTCTTTGCTTCTGCCACTTCTGCCTGATGGCGCCACAGGTCTCTCCATTGTCATTGGAGATGTTTTAAGGCAGATCCCCATCGCTGTGCTTTTTGGCATTTTCCTTTATATGGGAGTGATGTCTCTCAATGGAATCCAGCTGACCGAGCGCATGCTGCTGCTGCTAATGCCTCCCAAATACCACCCGGACCACACATACGTGCGAAAGGTTGGTCATCATCGAAACACAGCTACAAAGCAACATGATTCAGTTTACAAATGGGCATTAAATGTGATTGGTCACTTTCATGAGGTTTATGTTTATTATGATGCTGATATATAGTTTATATTCAGATTTCTACACAGACTTAAATTTAATTATACAGTAATGAGATTTTTGACCTTACACTCAGTTCTAGTAAAAAAAAAAAAAAAAACTTTATATGGCCCTATACCATTCCGCATCCCTGACCTTTGATCTATCTATTTCAGGTGCGCACTCTACGCATGCACCTGTTCACAGTTATCCAGATGGTTTGTCTGGCAGTACTCTGGGCTGTTATGACCACTGTGGCCTCGTTAGCGTTTCCATTCCTGCTCATCCTCACTGTGCCTGTCAGGATGTTCCTGCTGCCACGGATCTTCACTCAGCGTGAGATGCAGTGTGTGAGTTTTCTTTTGATCCACTGCCATAGACAAACCTGTTGATAAGACTTAGATGGTCAGTCAGTGCTACTGTAGGTTTAATTAAATTTAACCTTCAAAAGCTGTTTTTGTGCACTATTGTGAGAGTTAAAATCAGTCAATATTCTGGATAATCTTAACAGTTTAAATTCTTTATTCTTCTAAATAACCTAAAGTTTATTTTGTTTATCTAATCATGTACAGGCCAGGTATGTATGTGAAACTGCTGCCACCCAAAAGCTATAGTTTTAAGTAATTAATGTACTGTATTTTCCGGACTACAAGGCGCACCTGAATATTTGCCACACAAGCTAAAATTAGTGGAAAATACTGTTTTGTTCATAAATTAGCCGCACTGGACTAAAAGCCGCAGGTGTCATATGTAAGAGAATATGCACAATGGGGATTGTCAGGAAAAAGATGACTGTTTGGGAATGCATTCTTTTTATTAACATTTTGAGCTCTGTACATATTTGCATAACTTTTTACGTATATGTACAAGTACCGGTAATTACAAGTACGAAACATGTCAAAACCAAATCAAAACCTGGCAAAGCATTTTAAAGCTCTTTTAAATATTTTAAAGAAATACTTCAGCAAAAAAACTAAATGTGTTCAGTTTTAGAGAGCTTTAGACAGCTACTGAATCCATTTAAATGTGGCCTGTAAATTTTAACAGAATTACCATTTTTATCAAAACATGTCTATGCTACAGATGCCAAATTTTGCATAAGTTTTTTGTGGATAAATCTGTAAATAAAATGCTCTGAATGACGTTTACGAAGAGATTATGAACATAATTTTCATTAGAGTTTCAGTTATGCAGCGTTCCTGCATAAATAACATTTCATTTTATAGATATCAATGTGCCATACAGTTTTATTTGAGATTACTTAACAGTATTAAGAGGTTTGCCGCAGGTGTGTAGTTGCTAGGGTCTAAGCAAATTTCATACATAATATTGACTAGTTGTCATAAGCTCACATTACTTATCTACATTTGCATAATAGTTCCATTTTAAAAGTAAACAGTCAAATGCCAAACACCTATTGCAAATTTGATTTTTTTGCATAACTATCCATTTAAAACCAGTTACTGCGTATGTATGCCATAACATTCCTCATTTGGTCTTTCTCTCACAGCTTGATGCCGAGGATGCAGAACCCACATTTGACACGAGAGAGGGTCTAGACGAGTACACGGAGATACACATGCCGGTGTGACCGTGTTGAGGTTGCTCGCTGGATTGACCAATTTAACCACCGCTCTTCTTCTTTGCTGAAAGAGTCCAAAGATACATTTCCATTTTCACTGAACTGGTAGAATCACAGAGAAGATCCAGGTTGTGCTCAGTCACATATTTGATCACGCACATTTGATCATTTTTATCATCTCATGAAAGGCTGTGACTGATCAGATCAGTCCCTGCAGTCCTACATACAAATCAAGTCTAAAGAGTAGTTTTATAGCTTTGCCTCCAAATGATTATGCTTATGGTTGTGGGGTTTTTTTAACTGATGGAAGAGTTATATTTATAAGTGTATTTTACAATTCCCTGAGTTGCGAGTGGGTCTTGCATATTAAGATGTTGTGTCCCTGTGTTGTGGGAGCTTAGTTTGTCTATGTTGTAAGTGGAAAGCGTAACCCCCAGGTAGCTCATGTCACATGAAGCACTTTATGACAAATCATATGCTTTTGCTACTACCTACCATATCTTCTAAGGTGAAAAAATGTAGACTGAACAACTACACAAATGTCTTAAAAGAAATTAAAGTAGCAGAGCAGTTTTGGGGCATGGAACCAGTCCTTTTGTCCCAACTGTGAAAAGAGCACTCGTTGTTTTAAAACTTCATTTTTGTATTTTTAGTGACGGTGTCGTGAAAAATTATGCAAAGCTTTTGACTGCAACATGCAGTTATCTCTATATATTTAAAACCAAATGTATTAAAAGGCCGCTGTGTTACAAATCCTGTTGTAGTGCTATACACCTAGATGAGCCACACATTAAATAGTGGCTGATGATAATCTTTGCTTTGGCTAGTGTAGCAGTAAATATAGTCAGTCTGTGATGGATGGACCATTTTTCTGTTTTGACAACACAGAGCTTTGCTGAAACTAGTTTCCAAGCAGAGCATGAAAGCAGACTATCAGCTCAGTGCTTAAGACTGAACCATTTTTAATCGAGTCATTTCAATGGTAATAGTATTTTACCAGCATGTAGTATAGCTGAGAAAGATAAGGGATCTGCCACTTAGTCCAATGAATTATATTGTACGGGCACTGTGGCATACACCATTCCGAAAACTGAAGCGTATTAAGAGTCTGTTTTTTGGTCATAAGGCCCCACTGATATAAAACCTCTGTGGCCGATGTTGATGCTGATTTTAATGGGCTCAAAATTCCATGGAATGATATTTATATTTAAATTTTATAGTAGTTTTAGTTCAGCAGTGCTTTACTGACTTTACCCTTTTGTTTGAGAAAAACAGCAGGAACTTGTATATTGTAGCACTACAGGTGGAGCTACCTAGGACACTTTTTCAGTTTAGTTTTTTGTTGTTGTTGTTGTTGTTAATGATCTTATTCATTCGTTTTCTTCTCACACTAAAGGTTATGTTTGGCCACATTTCACATTTTTGTTATTCCAACCATGGTGGCGTTTTGGTTTTGTATTCACTATCACCACTTCGTTCTTTATTGACATGGTGGGTTCTTCTGTAGCACAACTGTCTTGGACAGGAGTGTCCAGAACAATTTGGTGATATTTCTGATCAAACACACTTGTGTTGGAGGAGGGGAACAACCAAACTGTGGTGGACACCAGCCCTCCAAGGCTCACTTTGGGCACCTCCAATCTATGGCTTTTCCCTGTTGTCAGGAGATTGCAAGTTAGGTTTCTGGCAACGTCGTGACCAAATGAAGTCGCTCGTGTTTTCGGTACATTATGACATTTTTACCAGTTTCTGTAAAAATGTGTTTGTCAGGAAGAATCAACGCTATCGACTGGCCCATGTATCATTGAGGCCCTAGTAGTGTTTCAGCTTTATGGATAATGATGGGCCTGAGTCAGTTAAGCTAATAGCATGTCAGATCTGTGCAGTGTTCAACAGGTTTTGTTTGTGATTGTTTTTTTATTTTATTTTAGTCCCTGGTGTTTATGGAGCTTAAAGAAGCAGAACAAACTGATATTGCACATCTAATGCATTTTAAAGTTTTCATTTTGGTCTCTGCTCCATTTCCACAAGTCAGTTTGATTTCATACTTAAACTATTCACTGGTCAGAAGTGAGAGAAATGAAAGTGAATGTGGTTTAACAAATTATTACAGGTGGGTTTTTTGTAAATAGAGAATTGATTCCCTCACATTCCAGCTAAAGTATCGCAAATGACTTTCCCCCTTAAAAACAAAGTTGGGTGGTTTTATTTGTAAAGGACGCGTGTGTGTGTGTGTGTGTGTGTATTCCCTGTTACTGCCATAAGCGTTTGTGTTAGGACCACCTGAGCTCGTAGTGCCTTTAATATAAATGAGTCATGCCGGAAGAAACTGTGTGTAGTTGGTTTGCTCAACGCCAAACGGATGATGATCGCACAAATGTGAAGCAAAAGTGGCCTTGTCTGTTAGTGTTTGGATGATGTGAGAAAAGTGAGCTGAGACTACTGCAGTCTGGCTCTAGCTCTACCACTGACTTCTTCTGTGTGTGGATACAGTGCAAACTCAATAAAGCGATTCAACATACCTTTCCATGTGTTATTCTTGTAATACATTCATTTACATTTACATTTATTCATTTGGCTGACGCTTTTGTCCAAAGCGACTTCCAGGTACAGGAACAATCGAGCATAAATTCACATTCACATGGTGCCAGTTCCTTTGGTGAGGATCCAGGTTGTTTGGTAGTTTTTTCTGCACAGAAATAAGAATTACAAGGTGTTTCAGAAGATTGTTAAAACAATGTCTTTCCTCATGGAAACAGATTGCTGTTGCAGTCCTATAGCACAGTATTGAAAACGACAACTTAAAGACCACCAAATCTTTACTTAAGTCTCCTAACATTTGTTTTGGTGTGAGGTGGATGGTTTTGGACTTTTTAAACATGCTTTTTTATTATGATTTGTTTATCTTTAGCTGACTCTTGCTAATCTAGTTCTAGACACTGTTATTCATCATGAAGTATTCAGGGACACTTTTGTGCAAAGCGACTTCTAGCTACAGTAACAATGAAGCATTTAGTTCACACGACAGCGCTGATGTGAGTGCTACACAGAAGTTCAACACATTCTTTTTAGTCATTAAACACAAAGACGACAAGTGCTACAACATGGCCTTGTCCACACGGGTGTTCAAATCTTGGATAAATGAACGTGCTCTGAGTGACCTAGGCTTTTTGTAGCTGCATTTGATTGACTTCGGTGTGAAGTTCCATTGGCTTTTGTTTTTCTCTGTTGAACGCCAACCGGCAGCCCAGACAGCAATGCTGTGTTTGTACCTGTGGGGGCAGTAATGAGCAAGCCCAGGTTCATCCTTCCCAATAAATACATAAATAAATGTCTCTTTCTCTATCTATATAACATCACCGTATGTGGAGGAGTTTTAAAATAAGCTCCAATAAATTTATAATCACAGTATAGAATGTTTCTAACTTTATCAGAGCTGAAACTTTAAAAATGCTCCTGATACAGTGATGTAAGCAGAGAAAACCTCACTGCTGTTAACTCTGCCTGCACAGCGCGTGAAGGATCATGGGATATGTTAAGTCCTCCAGAATGGACATGTAAATGCAATGTAGGCGTTTTCTTTTTTTTTCTTCTTCTTTTTAAAAAAAAAGTATTTATCACATTTTAGTCATACAATTGAATAAGACAAGAAATACAAAAACATGGCATTGCAAAAGTACAGCAAATA
>JBBIGC010000013.1:16156347-16180696 GCA_037576955.1 Lepidarchus adonis | reverse complement strand
GTTAATGTATCGTATCCGTGACAGTGTATCGAGATGCAAATCGCATCGCCTCAATGGTGAAGATTCACATCCCTATTGTGTGGGCATGCATGTGAGAGTTTCCCCAAGCATCGCGCACAGCACATATGTAAGAGAACACTCCACATTAACGTCTTAATCTATAACAGAGCTCAGATAAAAAGGGAAAGATTATTTAAGTAAAAACTTAATTTATTAATTTGTCCAGAACCTAAAGCAATGCAGTTAGAGTCAGAGCTTATCCATTCTCTACTCTTTACACATTTAGCCCTGGGGCCTGTTAAGTACTGGGTTTCAGTACCCAGCCCTACACATTGTCCTCGTCAGAATGTCCCTGTAGTAAAAACAGTGTGTAAGTGATTTCTCTCAGGGATGTGTGGTCCACTAACCTACTTTGCCTGTTTATTGGTTAACTCAGAGCCTGGGCTGAGCTGCTCATAGGCCTGAGGCAGAGCTTTATTTGATGTGATGGGCAGTGACGTGAAAGCTGATCTCTGTTGCTGAATGATTCATCAGCATCTGATCAAGGTGCATTAGAGGAACTCTTGCGTCAGCGCCTGGCTAAAGCGCAGTTATGTAATCTTTGTTGGCCTTTGCCTCATCCCTCATTCCCTTCTATCCGTCTGTCTATAGCCCTCCTCAATCACTGGCCCTTCTCAGTATGTTCACTTTTGTTTTTTTCTTTTATTCTGTTTGCTGTCTCTCATACTCATGGCTTCAGACTATTCAATTCACCATCTCACACTGGAAACATGTTGCATTGCAGTTAATGCTATTATTATGATGTGAAGATCATGTTCTTGTTTGTGTCTGTGGGAAGCAGCCTCTAGCCACATGGCAAGGCCTCATAATTGGATTAACACGCTATTCAGATGAATCCCTCCATTACCTCATCACCACTGATGCACAGTTCACATCAGTTCACTCGTATGGCCTCAGGCCGGGCAGCAGGATTAACTGGGCAAGGATGCTAAAGAAGCTACTGAAGGGGCACAAGTACCTTCATTCAACTTAATGGTGCCACTGTTTAGATAATTGGTCACTACATTTCTGTTGTCTTTGTCAAACTACTATTTTATAGAAGAAAATAACCTGGTAATCAAATGTAAAAAATATATATTAATCAGACTTTCCGACAATACTTTCCAAATTAAATCTGTGGCATTTCCATGGTCTGTTTGTTCCTTTTTAGATCTTAGATTTTGTGTGAAAATGCTTTCAACCTAAAAGCAACTACTCGCTGTATCAAACATTTGTGATAGTTTATTCAAGATTCAGGAATTTGTCATGTGCACAATTCTTACTTTGCTGATCCTCCATTGTGCATAAAAAAAAATACAATAATTATTTTCATTCATTCGCGACCTTCTTGCTGTGAGGTGACCATACCAACTACTCTGCCAGCATGCTGCCCACTGAGTAATGAGGCCATTTACATATTACAGATTGGAAATAAATATAAAAGTAGCAGCATTAATGAAGTGCACTGTGTGTTATTTCAGTCATGTGATTATGTTTTTTAAAATAATGTTACCTACCACAGCGATGTCAGTACAGAATTGTGTGAATGGTCATATCTATTAAAAACATGGGAGGAATATTAATCAGACTGGAGGTAGTTTGATGTAAATATAGCCTGAATATAACGCAGTAGTAAATGAAGATGTTCTCAGCTAGGTTAACCACATCATGCCCTTTCATTCTGTTTGAGGGGTAAGCTACCCAGCAGGACAACATTCAAATGCAAAGGAAACACTGTATTGAATCTGAGGACATTATGCGTGGTTGTCTGTGCATCCGTTCCCTCACCTACATGTACACGATGTTGAGCCTGATTTCATTATTCTTTGAATTCAGAGGTCATTGAAACTACAGTACAGTGTGTCCTGTCTAGCACATGGGTCCTGTTTGTGAAGCAGCACACTCTCCAAGCT
Source organism: Lepidarchus adonis (assembly GCA_037576955.1). NCBI lineage: Eukaryota > Metazoa > Chordata > Actinopteri > Characiformes > Lepidarchidae > Lepidarchus > Lepidarchus adonis. Next base: position 16,178,744 of record JBBIGC010000013.1, on the reverse strand, counting down.
TACTGATTATTCTCAAGTGTCTTCTTTTCTAACCAGACCTTGGCTGCTCAAACAGGCAAGGCAAGTTTTCTTATATAGCACATCATTCAGTGTGCTTTACAGAGGTAAAATAGCAAAAAAGCATAAGAAAAAAAGTGCAGTGTAAAAGAAAAAAGGGCCTTTGTTTAAAGTAAAAATAATTTTTAGCCTCTTTTTAAAAGTAGCTACCGATGGAGCAGACCTGATCTCTATGGGGAGCGGGTTCCAGCAGTGGGCAGCATACTAAATGCCATTTCACCTTGTTTTGTTACAGCTCTGATTCACTCAGATCTGAAAGACCTTCCAGGCTGGTATTTGTAGCAAGATATTTTGTGCCCAAACCATTGATGGACTTGTACACAATTAGTAGGACTTTGAACTTTATTCTGTACTTGATTGGAAGCCAGTGTAGAGACTTGAGGACTGAAGTGATGTGCTCTCTTTTCTTGGTTTTAGTAAGAATTCTGGCTGCAGTAGTCAACCCTGCAGGATATAAACGCAAAGATACGTTTTTCCAAATCTTCATTTGAAACTAATTTCTGTAACTATGTTTTTGAGATGCCAGAATGCCAATTTAGTTATAGATTTAATGTGATAACTAAAACAAAGCTCCTCATCCACGATTACACAGAGATTGTTGGCCCGGCCTGTTGCCTTAATACAGTATGCCTAGACTTTTCTTTGTTCCCAAACAAAACTATCTGCATCATGTCTTTTTTTACTGAAATTATGTTGCATCCAGACGTATAATTTTTCAAGGCATAAACACAGCAAGTCTGCTGGACTGAAATCATTTGGTGAGAGAGCTAGATGGAACTTGAGTGTTATGATAAGCTACTTTTTTATTCTTGGAGAATTTGGGAAAGAAGAAGCATGTATAGGTTAAACAGAAGGGGCCTTTAGGATGGGTCCTTGAGGGACTTTGTATTGCATGGCAGTTTAATTGTAAGTGTCAATAGAGACAAAATATTCCCTCCAGTCTAGGTATGTTGTTAACCATCTGAGAACCAGTTATATGCTGTATCAGATCAAACGTGTCAAATAAGGCAACGATTTCTTTAGAAGTGCTGTCATTAATGTTATCAATAAGAATATTAAAATTGGCAGTTATAATAAAAGCTCAAATCTGAGGAAATAAATGACAACATTTCAGAGAATTCATTGATAAAGATTGTGCTGTATTTTGGGGGCTTGTAAATTTCTGTGAATAAGATTCTTGGTGAACTTTTCATAACAGTACAAAGCCAAGTCTGATCTGCTTAAAACCGGGCTCTTTAAACCTTTTACTATATTCTACAATCTATTATTAGGGCTGAGTCTGAACAAAGATTGATCATTAACCCTTACTGAGTTGAGAAGCAGTTTGTTTGTGGTTATAGGACTGTAGGCTACAGCCAGATGAGGGGACAGAAGTAGGTCATGACCCAATTAACTGTGACACTTCCTCTAATCTCACATAATCGGCAGCCAATCACAGTGCTCTCCTGAGAAGAGGCAGGGCAGAGGCTTCAAAGGCCTGGGCTTACTTCACTTCTCCCTGCTGGGTGCCAAGATTTGTTTTTCTCTGCCAGAAATTAGACTAGATGGTGAAAAAGGCAAGTGGATGTGATCTGAATAGAAGAGTCCTTGTGGCTCCCCTGTGTTCTGGTCCAGTGAAGAAGCATCCGGAGAGTTTCAACATCTTGCTGGTTATTTAGGTTACGTTACCAACTCATACTACACTGGTGGTCAATGTGCCAGTCGTCTGTCTTCAAGGAAAACACAACTATTTTGTATGCTGGTCCTTTATGTTCCCCATCACACTTACTGTTATTACATAGGCCAACAGTCTATTCTCATCACCGATTGGCTGTAGGTCCTGTAGAGTTTTCATGCGGATTTCAAATCTGTGTTTAGTATTTCTCTAACATCTATATTTTTTAAGCTAATGGATAAATTGTACTTCTAAGCATTTTTGAAGAAACTGGTAGGAGCCTGACACTTCTATATACAAAATGATTAGAAATAAAGGGACCACTGTATTTGCATGTACAATTCATAAGTACCAGTAAAGTAAATCAACAAATCTTCAGTGCAGGTATATTGTGGTCTCCAAAGACGGTGTGTGTGTGTGTGTGTGTGTGTGTGTGTGTGTGTGTGTGTGTGTGTGTGTGTGTGTGCGTGTGTGTCATCAGTGCCTGTAGTTACTCTGCATTTATGTTCACTGATCTAGAGGTTCATCTAAGGCCCTGTCCACATGTAGCCAGGTATTTTAGTTTTTTCTGTGTTTAGGCTTCCATCCACTTGTAAACTGCTTTTTTAGTTGAAGATGTTCGTCAGAACTGTGCAAGTCTCCTTGGATGTCACACTATGTTCCATGTTTGTTAACATCTGCCCACATAATTTTTTTCTAAAACATACTTGTGTGGACAGGACTTAAAAAAAAAAAAAGTGTAGGCGGGGCCTAAACCTGTCAGTTGTCTTCAATTTTTACCTTTGTATTACAACCTTCAGTGCCTAGACACACTACTCAGTTACAGTACTGATTGACCTGTTTGTCCATGTTACAGTCTCCATAACCCTCCCTGCCTGCTGCTGTTGTATCTTACAGAGGGCACTCTGCATGGTCTTCTGGGGTTCCTGACGAGTGCTCGCTGCAGCCCCACCCAACACCTGGAGCAGGAGCAAGCTCTGGCACGGCAGTTCGCAGAGATCCTTCACTTCACACTGCGCTTTGATGAGCTCAAGGTACAGGCGATTCACCCAGTGACCTTATCAACTGTATAATCCAGTAAGGATGTAACTGAATTTTTTATTTTGATTTTATTTTAAATTGAGTTTTTGTGAGTTCCCAGAAAAGACACAATGAGAAACGGTTTAAAATGTATGTGTTTTTAATGCTGTAGTAAAAGTACCATACTCTTACAATCCTTTATCATTTGTACACACTTGGGTACTACCAAGCTCACTTTCGTCTTTCATGCCATGTGAGCTAGTTCATCAAGCCCTTTAGAGTGAGGCTTAGAACAGCTGAAAATCCAGGACTAAGGTTAAAAAAAACCCTGTCCAAATAACTCCATCAGGAGCATAAAAGAGGCTGAGGCAGCTACAGAAAAGCTAGTTTGGTAGATGAATGCATGGGGATGAAGAGAGCAGCAGGGTGAGCAATGAGAGAAGCCAAGGAGAATGAAAATGAATGTATGAAATAGAATGGGAGATGATCCCAGAGCACTCTGCAAGCAGAGACATCTGCTCCTGAACACAAAGCTGAAGCCGACGCAGGAGCTTTCTCTCTTCCTTCAGGGACTGCTGTCTTGTTAGTGTTTTTTCCCCTCCAGACTTTCCTTTACTACTGGGTAGGGGATTGCAGAATGTACCTGAGGGGAAATATGCATTACATAAAACAGGATCTCTACTGTGCATTGCTATTAAACCACATCTTAAAATCAGCTCCAGACTGCAGGGTGAACATGGACCTGTACACATACGTCTTATTTGGATAGTTGTACTTCATTGTTTAAGGAAAATTCATCCTTGAAGTAAAGTTACAGTGACTATGTCATTGTGAACACACCCCATTAAACCCAGAGGTGCCCAGCTCCGGTCCTGGAGGGCAGTCCCGGATCAAACACACCTGGTTCAACTCTCCTGTTAATGATCAGGTTTAGTGTGGAGAGAAACTACCAAACACAGACCCTCCAGAACCGACTTTGGGAACCCCTGATTTAATCACCCAGTGCAGTGGGATGGTACAATGCCTGGGCTGGGACCTGAACCTGCAACCCTGTGATCAGGTCAAGATCCTAACCACTAGGCCACCACTACCTTCCTATCAAACAACAAACTATTAAAGGAACCCTTTTTTAAATTAACCTTTCTTCAGCAATACTTCAATAGTTCAGATTTTGCTTCTTCAATTTTACACACTAGAATAACAAGACAAGAGAATATTGTTAACAATGATAAAATCAATAGTCGCCCAAATTCTTTTTGTAAATACATCCTTAAAAAGGTGTTTTAGGACACAGTATGACATTACTATAAGCCATAAAAATAAAGTAGTATTATTTTGGGCAAGCTGAAAAATGTTTTAGGTAAGATTTGGGTGACTATTGAATTATATTAATATAAGCATTATTAGTCTAGAAGAAAACAAGTAAATAACAAGAAGAAAATAAGGGAAATATGGACAAACATCTCTTGGCTGACCAACAATAACCCTGTCCACACATAGTTGGTGACCTTTTTTCTTTTCCCTCATACATACGAGCATGTTTTTGAAGATATCTAATCCTATCAAACGCTGTCAAAGCAACAGGTATAGCAATGCTGGCCAATCAGAAGCTTTGGTGGTGGGCAGTCATTACTGTTTGTGGTAGGCAGATGTAAATATACATGCCGCACAATGTGAGGTCAATGGAAAATCATAATTTTCCTCATCCACATATAAACACAATCAACTTTTTTAAAAAATCTCAGTGACTAAAAATGCTGTTTACATGTGGAAATGTTAAGTTTTGAAAAATACCAGCTATGTGTGGACACGGCCTACATCTAGGAAAAGTTGTGCAAAATGCAACTACTCATTTAAACCAGGAAAAATGGGCAGTGCTGAAACTTAGAAAGATGTGCAACACACAGTTAAGACATTTTAATAAAAGCAGGATTAGTGCTCATTTACATGCTTTATGAAGAACCCTGCAGTGAGCATTACTGTAATACAGGATTAGTGTAATGATCTATAAACTATTTACTCCTGTGAGATTACATCAAACATATTTCTGAATAGTGCAACCTGGGAATGTAAATTCATTAAAGAGATCAGAAGCTGTGTGCTCATGTGCTAATTTATCCCTTAGAAGTGTAGATCTTCTATTAACCTGAAACCATGGAAAAAGCAAACATACATGCCCTCTGTTCTCTACTGCAATATTTATTATGTCACAAAAAATTGCACAATAATAGAACACTCTCCCCCATTTGCTTTCTACAGTAAACATCATCATGTAATCATTGATGAAAGTCAAGTCAGTTTTATTTATATAGCACTTTTTACAACTGACATTGTCACAAAGCAGCTTTACAGAATTTACAGGATCTGGATCCGAGCCCCTAATGAGTTACAGGGAGTTCAATACAATCTTCTTAGTCATAGAAAACAGTGTAAGTGCTACAACAGTGCATATAAGTGCTACAACATTTCCACCTGAAAGAGAAACACAGTACTGCACTATAATTAAGAACTTATACGTAATTCTGAAACACATTTCTACATTATCATTAAGAGCATATGAGTAATTCAAAACAGACGGCAGGTGCTACAGCATAGTTAACATGTCCTATTCATATATACAATACAGAGCAATTGTCAGTATAGTAATCTACCTCATTTAGATCCTCATCTGCCCTCACCTTTTCTCCCCAGATGACCAATCCTGCCATCCAGAACGACTTCAGCTATTACAGGAGGACACTGAGTCGAATGCGCATCAACAACCTGGCAGTAAGTGCGGCTAATGTACATACACTACACACACATAAAACTGGTGGTGTGGGGTAGAAACGTAAAATGTAGTCTGTGCAAAAGTCAGGGCACATTGTTATTTTTCCAGTATTGTAAAGCCAGCAAAAAATAGGACTAGTAACACGTTCTGTTTGGCTGCGACTCATCCGTAGTACATACTGAGACTGTGCTGCATCCTTTTTTCTTCACTGTGTTAATAAGTAAGAGATGATGAAAGGCTCTTGAAAGGAAAGTTCAGTTTGAAACTTTTCCAGGTGTTTAATGTATAAAACTAAGTCTGTGTTTAGTTATCAGGATGAGTTTAGTTCCCACAGTACTACATCCACACTTAAGATCTCTCACACAAGCCGAGCAAATATTCAGCAGCTGAAGCCTGAGCTCTGGCAACATACAACAGACTACACTGGACAGTGTTTGACTGCAACAATCAACCTCCAACAAATTAGCAGTAGCAGTTGATAAATGGGGCCACAGCATGTATATACCATTTTGATGTTCAACATCACATCCTCAGGTTATTATGAGAATGATAATTATTTAATTAAGCAGAACTTCATTAACTAATATAAGCATTATTTACCTATTAGTCTGATTACACAAGTCAACAGGTCATTCCCCTCCCTGATGTTTGTCTGTGGGTCCTGCAGGGTGTTCATGCTGATTTCAAATTTGTGTTTAGTTTTTCTCTAGCACATATAGTTGTTTTGATGAAGCCAATGATCTACTGTATGATATTTGGTGGAATTAGTCTAAGCCAGGGCTGCCCAGCTCCTCTGGAATGGCTCTGCAAGAACTTTCTGGGCCATAAGTCTCCTGGACATGAAGAAGGATTTCAGAAGCTGCTTGATTCAGAGCAGAACCTGGGATGTGGCATGTGATTGAAAATTCACGTACAGTAAGTGAGGAGCAAGGAGTTTCTGGAATGAGAGCATGTGTTTATATTTATATGTATATATATATATATATAGCCCATTTCTATGTGCAGTCGTTTCTTTGTGCACTCTTCTGGAAAGTCATCTCATTATAACAGGGCTTATGTTTTAGTAATGCTCCACTCCCCAGGGTCAGCAGGGTTAACAAGCGGTGCTCTGATCCCCTCGACTCCAATCATTAGGTAACAGAGGTCCTGACTCAGGGAAATGGCGAATATTCTCTCATTTCCACTCGTTCCAATGATTCTGTTTTATCCATGTACAACACACACACGCGCTTCTTCTTCTTTCTTTTTTTTTTTGCTGACGCAGGGCTGAGCATGTGTGGAGGTGGATGAAAGCAAGCATATGCTAATGGTTTCACTCTCATTACCATCCCAAACAGGAGATGAGACATAGTGGGTGTGGGCTGCTTGACCTTGCCTCCCCAATTAAAGGCTTTAGCAGTCAGGAATAATTATCGCCACCCCCTCGTCTAATAAAACACGGGCTTTGGTGTTGTGGCAGCGAGCACTGGGCAGTCAGGACATGTCGGAATGTTGAGTGTGCATTAAAGAAGGATTTACATTCAATTTGCAGCACAGACTAATGAACGGAACACTTCAGGTCAGCTGAATGTGCTTTTTCAGCACACCCTGAGTACTGATCGCTCTCTAGCCTTGGGTCCATTTGCATAATTCACTGCATGGGACATTTTTACAATTTTTAAAAGTATTTTATACATATATTGCTGCTACGTTGGCAGAAAAAAATGATATTTTCAAGCAGTTTTCTTACTTAAGTCACACTTCCATTGATGCATATGCAGCCTGACACTGCATCTTTCAAACGACCAGCAAGAAAGCAATGCCCAGTGCTGAAGTCATTGTTACTTGTTACCATGTAAACCACATAAGTGTAATATTCCCCATTATTAGTAATGGGTACTGTTAAGATTTTAACAGTGCTACTACTCTTACTTGTACGGCCTATCAGTCTGGTACTATAGTGGGATTCTTATAGGAATGTTTTAAAAAAAAAGTTTAGTGTTGTATGTGCATGTATTCATTCCAGGAGTTCACCTGATTCCACTTTATTTAGTCAACTGGTCTCAGTCTTCAAGATTTTCTTTTATTGTAATGAAAACATATAGCCAAAAACAGCCCTGATTGAGTGACCCCTGCTCCAGCTGGACTATCACTTACTCTACAAGTAAATGTCTAATAATACAAGGCAACACATTTTTTTGTAATGACCTGAGATCACAATACACATTTCTAAATCAGTGTTTCAATCTGATTTCAGATCTGTTTTCAGTTTTGTTCCAGTCACATCAAATGTTTGCATTAAGATTAATGTGAGTTTACACTGTACTTGTACAATGAATAAGCCCCAATGAAGTAAACTGTTCAGTCTCTTCAGTGTTTAAAGACATTCAGACATTAAAGAGACTCATAATAGTTCTACAGAACTATGTTGGGCCGTTAACATTTGAAATTAGCATGAAATCACTACAAAACCCAGAAAAAAATCATGAGAATGGCATGTAGAGTGACACTTTTCCCCACTTTTTATGATGAAATTAGTTTTTTTTTTAAATGTGTCTTCCATCAATACAATTGGCCACAAAATTAATCTGGTTAAACAGCAAAATCCTGCTTTGTGACAAGTTCCCCAGTATTGACAGCTGAAACAAAACAACTGCTTCAATAGTTTCCCTAAAGGTACAGAGATTTTATTTCAGTTAATTTTTAAATTAAATTCATTGCTATGTCCTTACAGAAGAATGTTTGGTGCAATTCCTTATCCACCATTATTGGCGTACCTGGTTAAGGTGTGTTCTAACAAATTATTTTTTCCAAAATATAGGCTCACAAATATACAGTCTTTAATTGAAGTACATTTAACAACAAAATACTAAATTTTTATTATTTTATTTTATTATTTTTTGCATGAAATCACATGTCAAAAATGATTGGCACCCCTGTTTTTTATATTTTGTACAACACCCTTTTGCCAACAATATAGCACTTAATCTTCACCTATAACATTTCACAAGGTTGGAGAATACAGAGATAGGGATTTTCGACCATTCATCATTGCACCTTCTAGATGGTCCAGAGTCTTGGTTCCTCTCTTAGTAACTCTCCTCTTCACCGCATCCCACAAGTTTTCACTTGGGTTGAGGTCTGAGGACTGCGATGGCCATGGGAGGAGCTTGATTTTGTGTAGATTTTACAATATGTTTAGGCTCGTTATCCTTCTTTAGCTTTCTAAAAGAGGCTACCAGATATTGATGAAAAATGCATTGGATTTTTTTAAGGACTTCATGATGCCATGCATCCTAACAAGGTTCCCAGTGCCTTTGGAATAAGAAACAGCATCACAGATCCTCAACCATACTTTACAGCAGGCATGAAGAGCTTTTCCATATACACATAGAATGTTTGTTGCCAAAAAGCGCAATTTGTCAATTTCATCTGCACATGGATTTTTGCAACTATTTTCTTAGCCATTACCTAAGGTCGACACCCATCTGTCTTACTTTAAATGGCATGTTCTCTTGTCTTTCTCATGTTGAAGAGTGGCTAAGAGCAATAGGACTTGGTCACGTCATATTTATATCTTAGGGAAACAGGAAATCATTCATTTTAAATTACAAGTTCATTTTTACTTTAATCCATTTTAAAAATGCAAATGACAAAAATGCTTCAATTACATTTATTTTATAGGAATTGCTAGGGATGTCAATAATTGTGTCACAATTTTACATTTGCATTAAAGGTCAGATTTTGCTCCAGCCATAAAGATTGAATTTATATGATGGCTTTTAACACATCTTAACCAGGGGTGCCAATAATTGTGGAGGGAGCTGTATTTGGTTTCAGAAATTCTGGAAACTTCAAAAATGAGTGTGGGGTACGATACATTAGGACGCTGCTGGTATGCAAGCATGTATGGGCCATGTCTTGAATTTTTAAGTTAAGGGTAATTGGAACTCATCCATTATAAGTCGAGGACCACTTGTACATTAGATCTTGAAAGGAGAGAAGGTTAGCACTCCCCTTGATAAGGATGGAAGTGGTCCTAATGGACCTGCACACAACGTTAAGGCATAGTCACTTTGTGGCATCTCTAACCATTTTTGGGAAGTGGTGGCCTAGGACATTGGGAACGGAAGGAAGCAGGTTCAAGTCCCAGCTTAAGAACCACTTTTAGGTTCCCTTTAGCAAGGTACCATCCCACTACAGGTGTTACTAGCTGCCCACTGTGCCACACATGGATGGGTTATAGGATCACATTTCGTTGTGGTGCATTTTGGAAAAATGTGAAACTTTTACTAAATTAGCTGTTTTTAAGCCACTTTTTAATTACAAATTTCAAGTTTTAATTTAGGCTTCCAACATAAAACCAAACCAATGCAGCAATTTTCCATACAGGCACTGTTGGCCCCTGTTGCAGGAAAACTTGAACCTCGGTGAGTGGAATCGATGAGATTCCCAGATGCCTGTAATCAGAGAATTGACTCTTTAGGATGGATCTCTGAGGTCAATCTTATTGAATTGAATTTTTATTGAAGTCTTCTCATTTCAAACCATTTATGTGTCCACAGACAGAGGAAGAGAATGAAGTGAACAACGAACTGGCCAATCGCATGTCACTCTTCTACGCCAATGCCACGCCCATGCTGAAAACATTAAGTGATGCAACCACTAAGTTTGTCTCTGATGTTAGTAATCAGTCTGTGACTGGCAATATTTTGTAGTATGTATGAGTCAGTGTCTTAATAGCTTATTCTATTAATTTTTTTTCCCCTCATTTTTGGCAGAATACGGATTTACCCATAGAGAACACAACAGACTGTTTGAGCACAATGGCCAGTGTATGTAAAGTCATGTTGGAGACACCGTAAGTACCCATCTTTCATTTGCATTGTGTTAGTGTTTGGTATGGATGGCAAGGACTTCACAATATGGTTATATAACAAGATTTGCTGTACCTTGCATATTGCTATATTGTATGTAGTTCCCTATATATGTAAAAACAGAGCTGAAAGGCAAGTTGTTGTGTACAGTCTAGGTGGTCTTAATGCATCAAATTAATTCAGCTTTTAATGTTAAATGTATTATCGATGGTCTTGGCAAATTATCAAATTAAAAAAAATTTGTTCAGGCAAGTAACTTTTGTTAACTATGCTATAGGCTTTAACTTTAAATTTTCTTGACCGTGTAAATGAGGCCTAGGATTCGTCTGTGTGTAGTGGCTCATGATGCCCTGACTCCAGCCTCAGTCCACTCCTTGTGAAGCTCCCCCAAATCCTTAAATGGATTTTGCTTGACAGTTCTCTCAAGGCTGCAGTTGCACCTTTTGCACCTTTTCCTATCACTCAACTTTCTATGAATATGCTGGGATACAGCTGGTGAACAACCAGCTAATTTAGCAATGACCTTTTTGTGGCTCAGGAAACCTTTCCAGGTGTTTTGAGTTAATTAGCTGATTAGGGTGTAACACCATGACTTAACAAGGTTAAAATTTTCTGAGACAGTGACATTTTGGTTTTATTATGTACTGTTACTGTAAGCTATAATCACAGAAATTCCAAGAAATAAAGGCTCAACATATTTCTCTGTGTAATGAATCTATATGATATATGGATTTCACAAAGGTATGTCAAGAAATATTAAACTTTTTCACAATATTCAATATTTTTTAGGTGTACCTGTATTAGCATATCAGAGTTTTAGTACAGTCCTAGTGTTTGGTTAGATAACCACCATAATTCATTTTGTGTGTGTCTGAGAGCAGGGAGTACCGTAGTCGTTTTGCCAGTGATGACACAGTGTTATTCTGTCTGCGTGTGATGGTTGGAGTCATCATCCTCTATGACTATGTCCATCCTGCTGGAGCTTTTGTCAAGTCTTCCAAAATTGATGTGAGTAAAGCACTCCTTACAGGCATCCTGCACACAGCTATGTTCATCCAATCTTGTATTGTGAAATCCCTCTTTTATTGACAGATGAAAGGATGCATTAAGGTTCTTCGGGATCAGCCACCCAACAGGGTAGAGGGTCTCCTCAATGCTCTCAGGTCTGTGACCTCCCCACACTGTTTGACCACAAGCATGTTTCAGATTCATATGGGATCTCAAATTTTATCTACAAACCTATTATCAGAGAAGTTGAGATTTTCCAAAATCTGAGCTATGTTAATTCTTGTGAACATTTAACTGTGATGAAAATATATTATAATTTCCTGACCTGCTTGATTTGTAAATGCTGCAACACACTTAACAGAAGTGGTGACAGAGGCATGATTATATGCTCACCTTTTCTTTTAATGAAAATCAGGATACTAATTATAATAGATTAGCATTTAAAATGTTTGCCCTTTTTTGGTAAAGACTTCAGCAGCCCAACAGCTGCTGTTGTCTCATTCTTGATGATGCGCCATATGCTTTCAATAGGAGAGCGATCACGACTAGCAGCAGGCATACCAGTTTCTCTGCGTAGGGTTGGTGAATGGCTTCCTCTTTGCATAATACAGTTTCAAGTTGTATTTCTTGAGGTAGCAAAGGACTGCGAGACAGTTCAGTGAACCGAAGTGCCCCTGAGCTCAGGTGGTTATATTTGTCAAAGAGCATGCATTCAGCAATACTTTCAGGACTTGACCCTTACACACATCTCTGATTTGTTGCACAATATTATGTACTGTAGATGTTGTAAGACCTTGTAGTCTTGCATTGAGAAGTTTTCCTTATGAACAAACTAACATGAATTTTGACATTCTGGCAAAGACAATCATCAGTTTAATCTGACTTATGTACTGCGATTCTGTCTCAACTTTGAGTGTGTTGCAGGCTTTAAATTGTATAATTGCAAAGTACATTTAATAATTGTACTTTTGTCAGTTAAATAAATTATTTTATACACACACACATATGCAAATTAATAAAAAGAACAGATTGTTTTTATAGCATTTTGGAAAAGATCTCAACAGGTTTGTAACTGTAAAAGCTTATATTAAAGGGTGAAAGCCAGGATGATCAAGACACTATAGAAACATAGTTTGTCTAAAAGAGGTTTTTGCAAATTATGCTATTAGTCTGAAGTCATTTAGATCAGACCTGCAATTATGTGCTGAGGTGAGAAACATTGTGTTATGTGAGCTGTACATCACCACCATGTCATTGTGAATGCTAATCATTGGGGAAAGTAATTGCATAGAGTTCAAAGGTTAGATGATTATTGTGATGCTTGAAAGTTTGTGAACCCTTTACAATTACTATATACAGTGAGGAACATATTTTGAACACCCTGCGATTTTGCAAGTTCTCTTCTCAATCTGAAATTCACATTGTAGGTGCATTCCCACTGTGAGACAGCATTAAAAAAAAATCAGGCAATCAAATTGTGTGATTTTTAAAGAATTTATTTGTATTGCACTGCTGCACATAAGTATTTGTATAAGTGTTACAGAAGGCTTTATTTGCAATTACAGACGTCAAACATTTCCTGTAGTTCCTGACCAGGCTCCACTCATCCACACATACCTCCTCTAGAGCTGAGCAAAATGGAGTTATCTGGAAATATTGTATAAAGACTGAATGTTCAAAAATTCTTTACTCTCTGTTCTCCAACCTTGTGAAATGTTATAGGAGAAGATTAAGCGCCGTGTTGTCGGCAAAACTGGGTTGTATTAAATAGAATAAACAGTAAGGGGCCAATAATTTCTCCCAATCAATAAATGTACTTCATTTATAGGTTGAATTTTTCTTAGGTTGGATCTTAACCAGGGGTGTCAATAATTGCGGAGGGAGTGGTGTGTGAAAATCAAATTATTTATGCGGTTATATCTATATGTAAAATTCAAAAGAGTTCAGGAACTTTCAAGCACCACCTTATATAATTTTTCAGGCCTATACAGTATCCACTGTACGTCACACCAACACTGTCATATTCATTGTCGTCTGTTTTGTCTTCGCTGCAGGTACACAACGAAACATCTGAATGATGATACTACCTCCAAGCAAATCAAAAACATGCTGCAAGTCTGACATTGTCCACAAATGGTACTTTGCTGTTACACACTGAGGATAATGCCCTTGTGATGAGTCTGCTTGGAGCAGTGTGCTTTAAATGAAAAGGGAATGGCCATGTATCAGGTGGCAGCTACTGGGTGATCTTGCTGTATAGTTTGGAAGTCGTGTGCTGGTTTCTAGCATCATATTGTCATAGACTCAGAAATATGACTAAAATGAATTTTTTAAAGGCTGTCTTCTGCTGTAGTGTTTCTTTAAAATACCTTTGTTTTATTCCCCCTGAGTATTTTTTTTTTATTGTTGACTGAGTACCATATGCAGGAATTAATATTTTTGTTAAAAATTGTTTGTTGTGCCTTTTTATAACTCTTTCAAACAAAATAAAGCAGCTGTGTGTTTCACGCTCTTGTCTGGTGTATTCTATTGCAACTTTCACTTGGAAAGTCTTTGGAATATGGTATATTTGCGTAAATAATCTTCAAATAATTTAACTGATTGATGTGCTAATCCTCAGAGGAACACCAACAACATTAGACATACCTGACCTTTAACTCCAATCGTTTTTTTCTTGTTACTTGAGTTTCATGTCAGCTGACCTCCACGTGTCACAATCACGGTGTCCATCTAAAAGAAACATCTGTCAGTCGCTGTTGTTTTTATGACATTGAACCAAAAAGATGTGAGACAGACCGGATGCTGCCCTGTGACAATGAACATTAAGACTGTACAGCTCTGGATGTGACTTGACATGAGTTTTTCCTCAATTCTGTTTAAAATTGACATATTATTTTACAGCGAACGTATTTTGATCCCTTGTTACAAATGACTGATAATGATGATCCCTGTGAATGAGTCTAAACATTATCATGGAGGAACTTGGGAATATAATAAGAATGCCATGTTAACTAAATGCGTCCTCACTGGGTTGTTCTGCTGTATTTGGGAGTCAAACAATTCCAAACCCACATCCTTGTTACTAATGCAGAGTTGTCACTGATACTCTTTTCCATTCTCAATATTTGAGTCAGCACATGATCCACTTTTCTCTCACCCCCTCTATTCTTACCACAGTCATCTTTCCGCTCCAAATGGGCCAAGAACTGGAGGAGAGGGGAAAAACGGAGTTGGGAAAGCCTCCGCAGTGTTTTCTCACTCTCAGCTGGTCTGAAGGCCGGCCAACTTTCCCCCTCAGCCAAATGGAATGTAGCGTGTGTAGTCTGCTGCCTGTTGGTCAGCTGACCGTTCTGGAGAAATCACTGTGGGGAGGAGAAGGGGGTGAGTTTTACATCATCTAGGCCAGGGGTGAGAGTTTATTAGCAAAAGAATAGAAGAAGAAGACTGTCATTCTGTCTTCACTGTATACTGTACTGTGTGTACTCTCAATCTATCCATATCTATATCTAACATCCATCTATATATCCATCCATCTTTATCTCTCTTTATTTATATACCTATATCTACCCATTCATATATCTATAAATCCATCAATCAATCAATCTAGTATTTACAGTTCATTATCTGTGTGTCTCCCTGTTTACTGTATCTATACACCCATCCATATCAATCTAGTATTAATTATTCTCTATATTCATCTATCTGTGTCTGTCTATCACAGCTGATGTAACTGATAAGCTAAGGGAACATTAATATTCCTGTCACTCATCAAATGTAATGATGTAATTACATATTTGATTACACTGTAAAATATTCAGTTTCATTTACACTAATGTATAGTGATGGCAAGACTGCAACAATCTGCAATAAAAATGTAAAGCATGCTTATTCTTTCTGCAAAACAAGAAGTTTCATCGAATTCTAATCATCTCTTTCTTGTACAACACAATCTGATCTATGAGTAAGAAAGAATACTGAACTATACAAGTTTTTTTTTATCTGTAGCAATATTTTTGAAAGTTGAAGTTCTTCCTGCATTGAAGTGAGTGTGTGAAAGCTGGAAAAACAGTCAAACACACAGGGCTACTCTATTACGAGGCACTGGAAACACTGATGTAAGTCCTTCTGGAAAAACTTTCACTCCTACTCTCAGCAGCATATACAGCATTATCTGTTCTCCAGCTCATATACTCATTCAGACAGCCTGGTGTTTCTTCACCACGTTCTCCTGTGTGTCTGGCAGCTCTGTGGCAAGTGGCTGGCAATCTCCACTTGCAGTTCTCTTTGCCAGAACCCGCAGTTTTCTTAATGGATTTCCTGATAGGTCATGACACTTTCCGCAGGGGTGAATGGGACAGGGCCCGTTCACCCGACAAGGTCTATATGCTCAAATATCCAGAGGCACCGGCCGTGACTTTTTGTCAGGACTGCTGTGCGTGTGTATGACCCATAATTCCACAGCGCCATCTCCCAGGGAGCCTGCTATAAAGCAGACCAAACACCATATGGTGACGGGATTATCCGCACCGCTCTTCAGCGACACTGTCAGCACAAACAAATAAACAAAGTCACCAAGGACAAGTGCTCGAGGAACGAGTGAGAATGACACCTGGAAGGTAAGGAAGAGGTCTCAGTGGAGTGAAACCAATCTCCTGTGCATTATGCACCATATAGCTAAACATTCCCTTTAGGACCAGACTGTTGCTGGTATTCTAACAGCATTCCTTCAGCAGGTTTGTCACAGCCCACATGAGAGCCATATTTCATATTAAGGCCAGAGAAGGTATTGCTCCAGCAGGAGGATATACTGGCACCAGCAAGTCACATATACATACTTGGGCCTAACAGTGAGCCCCACAGATCATCACTATCAGTCTCCTTTCCACCAGGAGAAACCATCTGCTATTTGAAGGGGTTCAGATTCGCTAAAGAACAATTATAGAGAACCAGATAAAGAACCATGTATACAATGAAATGACCTTTACTAAAAAAAACATTTCATTTCTTTTACCCTGCTGGATTTAACTAAAACCCCACTATATTTACTAAACAAACTAATCAAAAAAGAACACTGCATTTAACAAAACCCCTACTGCATTGACTAAAAAAACAACACTGCACATACTAGAAAACCATTGCAATCACTAAAAGATTGCATTTTCTAAAAAGACCACCACTTCATTTACTTAAGCACTGTATTTACTAGAAAAACACTACATTTACTAGAACGCCACTGCATTGACATTAAAAAAACAGCATATACTTAATCAAGGCATTTACTCAAAAACAACTTTTACTAAAATCAAAACAAATAAAATGCTGCATTTATTAACCCACTACATCTACTTAAAAAATCCACTGCATTAACCTCAGAAAAACATTGCATTTACTAAAAATGTTATATTTACTACCCCACCCCCCCACACACACTGCATTTACTTAAAAAAACTGCCTGTAAAAAAAAACACTAGTTGTACTAAAAAAACACTGCATTTACAAAGAAAACAAACAAACCAACCCCCACTGGATTTATTAAAACTGTGCTTACTAAAGATAAAACCACATTGCATTAACCAAAGAAAACACTGCACTGACATAAAAAAAAATACCACTGCCTTTACTAAAAACGTTGTATTCACAAACCCCCAATGCATTTAGTTAATGCAACCTCCAGTGCATTAACTAAAAAACACTGTATTTAAGAAACACTCTGGGGAAAAAAAGTGTTGCATTTACTCCCCCAACTGCATTTACTAAAAAAAACCACTACATTTACCTAATAAAACTGCATTTACTACCCCCCACTGCGTTTATGTAAAAACAAACACTGCATTTACTAAAACACTATTTACCAGAACTCCTGTGCATTTACTCAAAACACCCCACTGTATTTACTATAAAACCCCAATTGCATTTACTAAAAAGCTCCACTGCATTTCTGTAACTTTCTAACGCAAAGATCATGAGTCTAAACTCATAGGTGACTGAAATAATGAGATTTATGAGAGAGTGAATATGATTGTAAGTGGCACCGGAGTGCCCTAATCCTGGAGCAGACGGGTAGAGTGTGACTCCAGCTCAGGCTGAGTAATGCCATTCCAATGTTGAGGATTAAATGAGTCAGGCAGATCTGAGCCCACCGCCTGCCACAGGCACCACTGGTATAGGCGACTAGTCTCGCACATCCTGTAGGAGGAGGTAGGTGTTGGAAACTCTCCAAAGCCCAAACTTGTTTGTTGTTCCACAAACAGAACCAGTGCTGAGCCTTTTGTCTGCTTTGTGCATATGTAAACCATGAAGAGATAAGCTGTGTAAAGTTCAAGACAGAGGCTGCAGGTGGCAGCATTGAGACAGACAGGTCATCCCGTCAAGACGCAAAGCTAAAATAAAGACACTAAGATAATATTAGGCAGGGAAGACTGAATATGCTTTCACATTTGTGCTAATTGACCAGACATGGCGAATGCCCGAGATCTTCTATTTCTCATTGCAACACCTGAAGTTGTGCCATGTAGAAGAGTAGTGAAAGAGCAAACGCTATTTCCCTTTAATGTAAGGAAGTCCTGTGGTTTTGTCACTGGCTGACGCACTGTTTCCTGATGGGGACGTCTGCTGTTCTGTCTGTGGCTTCTAATCAAAGACTCATACAAGTGGAAGGAAGAAGGTCCACGCTTATTCTTTGACATCTGGAAACCAATGACAATCACGTCTCGACTGCCTCTAATGCTCTGCTATTCTGAGGAAGCCAGTGTCACTTTCAGCTCAGAAGCTCACGCCGTGTTTAAACGCCTCCTGTGAAGAGCAATGCACAGGTGAAGCACGCGGGTGGAGGTGTTCGGCCTTTAGATTTGTTGCAGTCCTGTGGCAGTGGACCAGCTGTCGGTGTGTAATCACATTACTGTAATTAGGCAGCCCACCACTAATCCACTCTAGTCAAAACACAGGCCTGCGCCTGACTCAGCCTGCGCTCATCAATTAGGCATGGGCGCGCGCAGACGGGAACCTGCGTGTAGACATATCAAGTGCAAGTGTCGTCTCTGGTCTGGTTTTGGAGTTTCAAGTTCCTCTCGTTTGGAACGAGAGGAGGAAGAACTACTTTTATGTCTTGTACAATATCAGAAAGGCATTTCTGGAAGAAGTGTGTGATACAGATCTACAATTACACTTATTTACACTGTCAGGGTTTGAGCATTTAAAGCTGCACTCTACATTTATGAGTGAGATCTGCAGAGAGAGTCCCAGCTCTAATTTTAAGCCACTTCATCAACCTAAAGTTATGACTAAATTGTGACAAGAACTATAAAGTGCAATTATTATACCACCAATAACATGCTACCCATCAAATAAGGCAGAGGCACCCAAAGTCAGGGCCAGTGTCCAGAACAATTTGGTAGTGACCCTCCTCACTAAACAGACTCACTAAACCTGGCAGTTACCAGGTAAGTTAAACCAGGTTTGTTTAATCAGGAAAGTCGCCAAACTGGCCCCCAGGACCAGAACTGGACACCCCTGAAATGAGCCATATCATCATTACCTTGATGTTTTCTTTTCAGTGCTGAAACAGCAGTAAATTTGCTGAAGAATGCATCCTGTCTTGTTTAGACCTGTATTGACCTGTCAGCCTTATCTCTTACTCAGTGCCTCATTTCCACCTCTACGATATGGAATAAATACCATATAACTTGTTATTTTTTTCCCTGTAATGCACTTATTCTTCCAAGCAAAGAGGATCTTTGAATGTCCAGGGTTCCAGGGGTTAACATTGTCCCCGCACAGCAAGAAGATCCTGGGTTCGATCAAGTTTCTTTCTGTGTCTGGGTACTCCGGTTTCCTCCCACTGTCCAAAAGCTTGCGGTTTAGGTTGACTGATTATTCTAAACTGTGTTCTAAAGTGTGACTGTGTGTGATTGGTGGTCTGTCTCTGTATTACCTGTACTAGGTTGGCCTCCTGTCTAGCTGGGATTGGCTACAGCTTCCCTGTGACACAAACTAGATAAGCGGTTTGGAAAATGAATGAATAATGCTACTCTGTTTCAACTATTTCATTATTCCTATAAAAGAAGGGCTGAAATTGAGGCAAAGCAACACTTAGCCCCGCTCTCTTAGGGCGTGTTGAGTGAGTATAAAATTTTCATCTCTCTCCGGAAACACGTCCTGGTATTGGTTTATGCTGACGGATGCAGAAACATAATCCATTCTGTGGATGTCAATTCAAGTCTTCGCTCTAGAGGTGAGAAGACGGATGAGGAGCGCAGCTCTGCAGCAGTAACACTAACGCTGACAGAGAAAAGCCCTCTAAAATATTAATGTCCAGGTTTAATGGCCGGCTACAAATGTGAATATGAACGCGATGCACTTTCTTCACAAGTTCAGAAGTGATCAGCTGCGTCCGGTCTGGCCGGCTTTCTTTTATTGCTGCTTTTTAAATCAATATTATTCATATTTTTCACCACTCAGTTACAGTACATAATAGCATGTTCTGCCAAAACATGTGTCAAATCCTGTTTAACATCTTATTTAGCAGAGGCCCTTGCGTCCGGTGGAACAAACAGCTTTTTCATTCATTAGCAGGAAGCCACATTTTCCTTTAAATGTTTGACACGAGGTCGCTGTGAATGATTTAACACTGAATCACCGGGCAAACATTAGCCCCCCCCCCCTCACGAGCAACACATACAAGAGGCTGGGCTCTGTACTTGCTTTTTCATTGTCTCTCTCTCTTACTCTCTTTATATCTCCTTAGCTTGGTCACAAATTCCAATGTGTTCTTCCATTGTGTTCTGTAAACGCTATTATTTTTAACTTTGTAGTTCCTGTAAATATCACCGCATAACATTTTTTTTAAGTCTTGCTTCCTAAAGTTTTTGCAGATTGTGACATGTTCCTGGTGGGTATGCACAAAAATAGTTTTGGTTTTACTGAATCATGTAGGAACTCTGAGAGATAGACATTATATGTTTACTGACAATAAGATATTTAGTCATGTTTACATTTTGCATAAGCTATAAATTCAACACAACTAAAAGTGTTTTGCTCCTGATTTTCTTTTGTATTCAGTGTCTGGTGCATCACATTGCAGTGTCCAACAGTAGTCAGCATTGGCAGATTCCAGTTGCCCTGGTATCGTTTCTCCATCGTATCAATGTCCTGGTGAAACCTTTCACTGTGTTCGTCACTGGCAGCACCGAGATTTGTGGGGAAAAAGTCCAAGTGTGTGCGGAGGAAATGAATCTTGAGTGACAAGTTGCACTTTATTGTCTTGTCTGCTTTGAGAAGTTTGTCTACCAGCTGAGTGTAGTTTGGGGTTCTGTAATTGCCCAGAAAATGGTAAATTACGTCTTTGAAGGCTTTCCAGGTCATTTTTTCCAGCCAAACTAACAGAGCTTTAAACCGCTTGTCATTCATAAAATGGCATCATTCATTGATCTTGGCATCAGTTATTCTTGGGAACATTTGTCTTAAATATCAAAAACCTTCACTTTCCTTGTTCACTGCTTTCACATAATTTTATGTCTTTATGAGTCCCAGTTTTATGTGAAGAGGTAAAAATAAAAATAATAAGCGATTCATGTGCCAAATTTTTCTGGCATCTTTTTACACCATGGCCAGTTCTGTTGAGAAAAGTGTGACTTTTCGAATGTCCCATTCACAGATGAAACAACAGTACTTTATATAAACGAGTCCTAGGAACAGAACAATGACCCAAGATCTCCACAGATATTCCAGTTCAATAACAGTTCTATATTTTCATCTTTTTCTTTCCTGTGTGCTGCATATGAAATGGTTTTGAAGGATAAATTTGCCATTGTGTAGCAGACAGCTTTCAGGCTTAACATTGACAAATCAATGAAGAAACGTCACTCTTCCAGGTTGTAATCACAACCCAAGGCCGAGAACAATCCTTCAATGTCACAGCAGAAACAGACCCTATCAACTTTGTTAAATCATCACGTTGGTCACAAAAAACTAATTTTCGTACCTAGTGACAGCAAACACCATTCCTGCAGTCTTGAACACAGCAGCTCAGTTTTTGCTTTTGACAGAACCAAATCTCTCTAACCAAATCATTCAATTCAGACTGTGTTATGAGATGTGGATCACCTGATGAGCACAGTTAAAAATTCGGGTCAATGTCACAGTCAGTGCCCTGTTGCCAAGGCTGCACAAACTGTTATTGATAAATCACTTACAGGTGCAAAAATGGAAAAAAAAGCACCCAAAATGTTCAAGAAGCAAACATTTTGTTGTGCAGTGTATTCAGAACTTCCACCTCCTGCACTGGATCTGCATAGTTTTGAGGAGATGGGCCACAAATGTACTGACAAAAGATTTCTAAATATCACCCAAGATAAATGTGGACATGGGCATTCCTGCTGAAAAATGTTTGGAGAGAATTTATTTTCCTACAAGTAGTGTGACCTTTGAGCAAACACTACCAAGGACCACACAATAACACTAGCAGACGCCACTATCCAAGCATGGAGATTAAGGCTGCATGTTCCCACAATTAATAGTACATAAATTAGGGACGTTCTGATCTGATCTCGGCATTGGGGGCAATCAGGGCATTTTTAATGAGCATGAATGAGCCTGAGCTCAAGGCTTTGTTTTACTTCAGTCATCCACAAGTGCTGTGAATATAGAGAGCTTTGTGGCACTGCACAGTTAAAATATCAGCAGTGTAGAAATCATTTAAACTGGAAAATGAAAGCAGTTCAGTGGCCACATGTACTGTTTGTAATACGAACACATTGCGAGGCAGAATAACAGAGCTCCATTTAATGCTACCAATCTAATGTGACACCTACTCAGGTAACTGAACGGGACTGCACTGAAGCAACACACACTGGAGGACAAGAAAGCAGAGAAATAGAGATTTCCTTGACTCGTTTTACCACAGACATTTGGAGTTCCTGTAAGGTTCGCACGCCGCCATGTTCCCGCAATGCCTTGCAAGGCCACGCCAGACATGGGGCGTCAGAACCCGGCTGTACGACGTCACAGACGTCCACTCAGAGCGGATGGCACGGGC
>JBBIGC010000013.1:16139065-16149161 GCA_037576955.1 Lepidarchus adonis | reverse complement strand
CGGTGTCCAGCACATTTTGGTAGTTTCCCCTCTTCAAACACACTCACTCAGCCTGGCAATTAACAGGTGATTTGAACTAGGTGTGTCTGAACAGGGAAATCAAACTGTGTAGGACACTGGCCCTCCAGGACTGGAGTTTGACACCCCTGCCTTAGATGTTTCCTATGGGACATTTGGGAAGGGACATATGCCACATGCCTTCACTCCCAGTTTCCATTGTTTCAAATTAAAATCACTCTTTAGATTGGACAGTTTACTTTAGATTGGACAGTTTTTTGGCCATGGAGATTGGTGGCAAAGAAAAAACACTTTGCCACCTAAAACGTGTCATATTTATCAATAGCCAAAGTGGCTAAAAAAATTTCAAGCTCAGTCATGTAATTAGACATAGATGGAATCTATGCTTGGAATGTTTTCTTCATCTTTGAGTACTCCCCTGATTCATATGGAGTGTAATATTTAGAGGGAAATGGGAAATTTCAAAAGTTGAGCTGCCAGTTGCCTAGATTTACCATTTATAATGGGCTTTCCATCACAAAGGCAACAATTTACCTCTCTTAAGAGAATGACTCTCATTCCAGTCTTGGGGAGAAAGCCAGACGGTTGAGCGGTTACTCAGCTGTGTCTATTGAAGTAGCTGTACACTTAAATGCAGGCTACTGGTGCTTTAGCAGCCAAGTCAGTGCTTTGTTCATGCCGATGGCAAAACTCCCCAGGCTGTTTCACAGTAAAAGTGTCAAACAGGGGCTTGGAGGCAAGGTAATTTGGCCAAAGTATCTCCCTTATTTTAAAGGCACTCAAATGGTGCTGTCTTATTTACTGGAGACAGATGATGTTTGTTCAAAATTTTCAAGGTTTCCACTTCTCACTGAATAGCTTTATCTTTCTCTGGGCTTTTTTTAATTCACAGCATGTTCCAGGGAGCTTGCCAGGAATGAAAGTTCATGGTATTTCAATGAGGTGAGTAATTTTTTATTTGCACATGAACATGACCTAACAAAATAAATAAATACTAACATTTTGACCTTTTTGGTCAAGAACACACAAACGTAACACAACAATGGCCTTTCTTCACTACCCTCATAAAAGCAAACATTTACAGTAAGGAAAAAATGTATTTGGCAGTCACCGATTCTGCAAGTTGTCCTACTTCAAAAGATGAGAGAGGTCTGTAATGTTCATCATAGGTTCACTTCAACTGTGAGTAAATAAAATTCCAAGAAATCATTGTATGATTTGTAAAGAATTTATTTGTATAATGGTGCAGAAAATAAGTATTTAGCAAGCAAAAACAAACAAGCAAAAATTCTGCCCCTCACAGACCTGTTACTTCTGTAAGAAGCTCTTCTATCCTCCACTCGTCACCTGTATTAGTGGCACCTGATTGAACTCGTTATCTGTATAAAAAACACCTGTCCACACCTTCAAACAGTCAGACTCTAACCTCCACCATGGCCAAGACCATAGCGCTGTCTAAGAACACCAGGTATCAATTTGTACACCTGCACAAGACTGGGCTGAGCCAATCTACAATAGGCAGCAGCTTGTTGAGAAAAGATCAACTGTTGGAGCAATTATTAGAAAATAGAATAAATGTCACTGACAAACTCCTTCCATCTGGGGCTCCATGCAAGATCTCACCTCGTTACAAAATTATCTTGAGAACGGTGAGGAAACACCCAGAACTACGCGAGAGAAACTGGTCAATGACTTGAAGACAGCTAGGACCACAGTAACAATGGTTACTATTAGTAACCTTTTTAAAATCCTGCAGCACTCAAAAGGTCCCCCTGCTTAAGCCAGCACATTTCCAGGCCTGACTAAAGTTTGCCAGAAACCATCTGGATGCAATGTGGTGAGATGAGACCAAAATGGAACTCTAGTACAAATGCTGAGTTGTATCCCAAGAACACCATACCCACTGTGAAGCATGGGGATGGAAACATTATGCGTTGTGGCTGCTTTTCTGCAAAGGGGACAAGATGACTGATCCGTATTAAGGAAAGGATGAATGGAGCAGTGTATTGTGAGATTTTGGGCAAAAACCTCTGATGGAATCAGTGAGAGCATTGAAGATGAAACATGGTTGGATCTTCCAACATAACAATGATTCCAAACAGCACATTTCTGTTTTGGAGTGGCCTAGCAAGTCTCCAGACCTCAATCCAATACAGTATCTGTGGAGGGAGTTGAAAGTCTGTGTTGCTCAGTGACAGCACCAAAACATCACAGCTCCTGAGAAGATCTGCATGGAAGACTGAGCCAAAATACCAGCTACAGTGTGTGCACACCTGGTGAAGATCTACAGGAAACCATGTAACCAAGGTTACATTACAAAGTATTGAGGGGAACTTTTGTTATTGACCAAATACTTATTTTCTGCAACATTATGCAAATTAATTCTTTAAAAAAAAAAATCATACAAAGTTATTTCCTGGATTTTTTACATTCTTTACAGACGTCTCATATTTTTACATTTTACATTTTTACACTTGCAGAATCTCTGGCTGCCAAAAACTTTTTTGCCTCACTATAATTAAAGAGATCTAGCAAGTAGTACTAGCCTGGGATGTCTGGATGTGAACTATTGTTGTGCATTGGACAATAAAATGAAGCCTCATTCTTTTTTTATAATGTCAGGAAACACAAAACTCGAGAGATTAATAGATTTTACACCAACCTTGGTCACAGCAGACTTTAATGAATCATGAGTTGGTTTATTCTAGTAAAAACTCATTTTGAAATAAGATGTAAAAAAATTACATTGCACTTGTTGTAATGTTCCATGAAACTCCTGTTGGTCGAAACACGAGTGCAGCCATCTTGAAAAGTTAATCAAACTGGAAATTCACACCAGTAGTAAGGATCAGCCACCAAAAGACATGTACCAGATTGTATACAACATGTTTTTGAGGAAAGCAGTAATCCTGTTGCTGACAGAGGCCTTATAAATTAGAGTATCAAATATAAGTATGAAAACATTGCCTAAATGACCTGCCAGTGAGAAGTTGGGTTGGTAGTAGAGACTTCCCGATCATGTTTTTTTACCCTCGTGTCTGATCCGAGTCATTTATAATTATGTAAAAGCCGATACAGAGTCCCAACTTAATATTTAATATACTCTCCTAGGTAACCGTGGCCTCTTCAAGGTTCTTTAAGATTAAAAAAGTTATAAAGTTATCATGGTGAACCAGCACCATCTGAAACGTTGTGTTGAGGGGGTGGGGCGTATCATAGCTCCAAAAGTGTACAATCCTGTATTAAAACCACACTGATTGGCCAGTCATTCAAAGCCATGAATTTAGTTACTTAGTTACTTTAGTTTTGCCTTTTCGCTGTCTTAAGGAATTTTCTCACTCCATTTAAAAGTGTCCTCCAGTGCAGTTTTCTGTCGGAACACTCTGTACTCTCTGCTGTACAATCAGATTTTTGTAGGTATAATATCAAACTGGTAGTGATGACTGACCTAAAACATAAATCAGGCTTAGGCTTGTTCCTGCTCAAGTAAAAGCTGAGGTGAATGCAGAATGGACCAATTCACATCAGAGCACTACACCAAAAACAGCATCTGAACTCACTGTCCTGACTGCTGGAGAAATGGCCACAGCAAATGGAGTGATCTAGAAGGAGAACAAGCAGGGGAGGGAGGAGTATTTTAAGACATCTGGCAGTGTCCATGTGTACATTACAGACTGCAGCTCCAGAATAACCACTGCGGCTCTTAGGACTCTGTCCTAGTTTGGACTATGCTATAGCCTAATGATAGTGACAAATGCCCTCTTTAAGTGCTCTCCTGTAGTAGCATGAGCTTCAGGAAACATGAGCAGCAGTTGTACCATAGCTATCATGAATTCCACATCTGAAAATACACACTGTGACTCAGCAGAGGCAGCGAGGATGAGGGAGGAAAAGAATGTGGGCAATGCGGGCAGGCCGCGAGGGAGGGAAGGCTGGATGGAGGTAGAAGTAAATCACTGTGTCATGCTTGGAAAGAGGAACTGTGGCAAAGGCACATCCATAATAAGGCAGGCGGAGTGAGATGGGGGTACATTTTCACAGCAGTATTAAGCTGTTGCTGTACTACACATGAATCCAGAGTGAACAGTGCATTGATGAAACTATTTAAGTGAAGTTTGGTTTCTACGTCCTATTCTTTCCCCCTCTGGTTGAAGGGCATTTTTCTGTACTTTCAAATCAGAGCCATTTTTGAAACACAAGCTGTTTTCAATTAGGTTACATAATATGAAATAAATTATGAACTCCAGAGTTTTAGAATAATTCAGAGTTTTTATTGACTGGTCTTATACAACAGAATGCATGGGCTCCAGAACTTTCCAATCATAAAAACCGTCTATATGGACCACCACTCGATTCTTTCAGATGACTCAGCAATGAAACGGTCATTCTTTTAATCATTTCTCCATTAAAGGGAGGAGGACAACAGGCTGTTAAAAACCTGACAAAATTACAGGAAATGGATGGAGCCATGCCAAGAATTAAAGTGCTTTGCTTTCCACAGTTGCTTCAGCCGCCGTGAAAAGAGATATGATTAGAAATGGCAAAATATACTAGGGATGTCCTGAACTGATCTCAAAAATTAGTATCGGAGCAAATCAGGGCATTTCTAACTGATCAGGATCAGCTCGACCATGAACAAGCCTATACCTGATCCTTTGTTTTACATCAGTCGTCACACAGTTCTGCTTTAACTAGAGCTTTGTGGCAGTGTGTGAAAAATGTTTAACTGGAAAATGAAAGCTATCCAGTGGCCATGTGCAAGGTGGTAGTAGCAGAGCTCCATGTAGTATCAGATATGGAATCAAAAATATAAACACTCAACAGAATACAGCTAGTTCAGTCAGGTAACTCAGGTGAAGACTGCACCAAAGCAACACACACTGGAAGACACTTTTAAATGGAGAGAGTGATTTCTTTAAGACAATGAAAAGGAAAAAAGACTGCCTATGAGGTGTTTTATCAGATGTGAGTAGGATTAGTTTTCATTTTTGCCCAGTGTCGATACTTGACCTCACTGCGCACTGGATTAACCCCTCACAACCCCTCACTTAAAGCATGTGGTATTGAAGCACATCAGTTTCTCTGACCTCATACAGCAGTGTGTGTATAACTTGCAGTAAAGGACATGATGGGCACTTAGGAAACAGACAAGAAATGGGTCCACATCATTTTGGAAGACAGCGTGAGAATTTAGGCATCAAGCACATACAGTACAGTCTTATGCAAAAGTTTGGGCACCCCTGGTGATTTTGGTGATATTGGAATTGAAAAGATGTTAACACAGTCTCTCTCTAAGGCATGGAAAAAATACATAATATTTTCAGCAAACATTGATGCATAGTTACTTTTTATGCCATAAACTGAACCAGAATATATAATAAACACATTATAGCGGCACTGTGCAAAAGTTTGGGCATCCTGAGTTCCAAAGTCTCATATTCTTTTTACAAGATTTCAGACCTTATTGAGCTCATTAGATCTAATGCATGGTAACAGCTGTCATTAGCAAATGTCAGCTGGTGCCAATTTCAAAGCTTTACAAATACTCTAAGCAGCTGTGTAAGTTATTGATGCCCACAATGCAGGAGAAGGCTACAAGAAGATAGCAAAGCGTTGTAAGCTTGCAGTTTCTACCGTGAGAAATGTAATTAAGAGACAACAGTTCAAGGGAACTGTGGAGGTCAAGATGAGATCTGGAAGACCAAGAAAACTCTGAGAGAATGGCTCATATGCTGGTCAGAAAGACAAATCAAAATTCCCATTTGACTGCAAAAAACCTGCAGGAAGATTTAGCAGACTCAGGAGTGGTGGTGCACCGTTCCACAAGACCTTCATGGAAGAGTCAGGACCATGGGACATCCCATGTTTCCACCCACACTTAAAGGTGAAATACTGCTCAGGAAATGGTGTGGCATGGTAAGAAATGCTCTGAACAGTGTAGAACCATGGTCTAAAAAAACATTTTGTGACTCCAAACTCAATGTCTTCAAACATCACTGAAGTGCACCATCACTACAGTCAAAACTAAACCTGCAAGCTTCACTCATGTCCTCCCAAAAGTGAAAGTAGACAAGTATGGGCATCTAGAGGAGTGTTCCACTGATTGCAACACGAATGTCGTTATGCTGGCATCATAAGGCTTGAGAAGAAGTGGTGCATCCCTCAGCTTTTAAACAGACATCAGCTTACATAAACATCTCCCCCTTAGCTCTCACTTAGAGCTGCAAACTGGCCTCAGGCCACCACGACACAAACATGAACCCTGAGGTCTGCTCTGCGGGAACTCAGGAAGGTTACAGCGTTCATTATGTAGAATTACAGCTGGAAGGAGACGTGAAATGTTTGAGAGAAGAGCTGCTTGATTTTAAAGGCCTGGAGTCTAGGCTGAGGAGTTAATCCGAGAAGGGGTGGAGGGAAATTGGCAGTAAATGTACCCCTCCCATGAAGGATAAAGCGTATGCCTTACCAGATCCAGCCTTACAAGTGAAAGGCGTGTGCCATCTGGCACAAAGAATCCCAATAATACCAAGCATCAGGAAAGCTCAAACTGATCTGGCAGTCAATACTGGAGCCCGAATCTCCCCAGAGGTAAATCAGCTGTTGCAGAAATACACTTCTCTGGACACAACACAATGACCATCTGTTGGCACAAAGACCCGACTTACTGAAATAGAGGGCAGCTCCACCCCTGGGCAAATTGGTGGAACTTTGACTCTTTAGGACTAGAAGAGAATGCAATAGTTTCCTGCTCTTCACGAAAGGAAAAAGAAGAAAAAGAGGGAGGAAACTGTGTGCGCATGGTCTTATCTAACTGGGCAATGGATCAACCATTCAAAAAATCTGTTGTCATATCCTGTACACAGGCATAATATTATACGCAGTTCTCTTGTAAGGATATTTTCTGAAGTATGTTGATTGCTGCCAAGCACAGTGCTTAATAAAATATAGTAAAGATCTCCTGTTATGATGTCAAAGATCAAAATCAAGGCCGATTGCGTGTGTTTTTTTTAACTGGTGAAGATCGACTCAAGGTGTTGTTAGAGGTTAAAATGTTGAAATATATTAAACTGGAATATGAAAGCAGTCCAGTGGACACGTGTGATGTTTGCAATGCGAACATTTTGTGAGGTGGTAGCAAAGAAGCTGCATTTAATACTACTAATCTAAAATGAAAGCTGAAAAACAAACCCGCAACAGAAGCAAGTTCACTCGGGTAAAGATTGCACTGAAGCAACACACACTGGAGGACACTTTTAAAAGGAGAGAGATTTTCTTTAGAGAACAAAAAGGCAAAAAAATTTACATATGGTATTTTATCAAATGTGACACCAATTAGTTTTGCCACAGACAATCAAACGTTCTGATATTTGCTCAGTGTCGAAATTCTGCTTCACTACACACTGGATTAACCCCTCATTTCATTTAAAATATGTGGTATTGAAGCGCATCAGTTTCACTGATTTCATACAGAAGAGTGTGTAATACAGCTGAGGACACACTGGGCACCTGGGAAATAGACCAGAAATACTGTAGGTCCACATCATTTTGTAGGAAAATTCAGTTGTAAAACATATACATTGGATTTGAATAACTTTAAGGAATTTGAAGAGGGCAACCTGAAACCATTCTAAGAAAATACAAATATTAGATTGAGACTCAGCATCAGCAGATACTCAATAGTAAATGACACGGATCGGACTATGGGGCAAAAAAAAAAATTTGATTATTATCCTTTAGCTCTTACATTTTACATATACAAACAATATGACTTTATATTAACAATGACATCTATCTACTTCTCTTCAGCACACTGCAGAGCAGGAGACAGAAAAGCCCACAAAACAGGATGTCCTCACTTTATCAGTTTGGATCCATTAGAGAAGTGGTCTGCCATAATTGATCTGGCTTACTCCTTCTCTTTGAAGCATCCATCCTGCTCTCCAGAGTGCCTAATTGCAAGAGGAGTGCTGCGTTTTGAGGCTGCTATGCAGTCAGTGCAGTTCAAGTTCCTGAGGGCACAAATAATGACTGCAGATTGCTGGTTCCTCTTCAGATAAAATAATACCACATGTCTACAACGTTTGCCTGAAGCCACATTTAGCCAAGTCGATACCCACAGAAAACATCAAATAGCACTCATATTTGATTAAGGGTCATGTGACCAGGCTGCAAACAATGCCAAATGATTATGGTGCTGATGATCACTTGCAAATGTTTGCACATAGAATAGTTAGTTAATATTTTAAGACGACACTAGGACTTCACAATTAATTATTCAGGAGGATGCAGTGGTTTGCCTCACAAGTCACAGGTGCTTTTCTGTGTGGAGTGTACAAGCTCCCCCTGTGTTTTGCATGGGTTTCCTCCGGGTTCTCCGGTTTGCTTTCACTTTTCCAAAGGCTTGTTGCTTAGGTTGACTGGTTACTTCCCATAGCTGTGAGTGTGCGTGAATGGTTGTCTGTCTCCATGTTGCCCTGTGATGGGTTGGTCTGTCCAGGGTGAAACTTGCCTTGTGCTTACAGTCAGTTGGAATCAACTCCAGCTTTCCCGCAATCCAAACTGGATAAGCGGTTTAGAGAATGAATTAATTTATTCATAATTTCCTGACCTTAAATTAGATTTGCCCCTAAAAAACACAATCTGGTGCTTCCTTCCATTAGTCATTTACAAAAATACCTCTTTAAAACCAAACCTGTTGCTCTCCCTTTAATTAATTAAACATGGGCTGAAGGTCCACCTAATGCAGGAGTGTCCAAAGTTAGTCCTGGAAGGCTGGTGTCCATTTCAGTTTGGTAGTTCCCCTCCTTAAATACAGTCACTACACCTGGTAATTAACAGGCGAATTGAACCAGGTTGTGCTTCATCAGGACTGGAGCTGGACATCCCTGGCCTAAAGAGTTGAAACCATTTGGGTCCACAAATTCTTTAGAAATCAACCTAATGCTATGAAGGCACCCATACTGTCTTTGTACAAGAAACGCCCAAAGAATGCTGCCTCAAGTTCATGATAACATGCAGCTCATAGACTTGACACCCCACTTAACATACACAGGTAATCTGCAGAGCTGAGAACTCATTGACTCCTCCTGTATCTCTTAAGCCGTTGTATTGCTTGGTGCTGGATTTGTTTTATCTGCCATCTCTCAAGCTCTTGACCTTCGCCTGGCTGGTGACAACACCCTTCAGTGCTCCACCACGGGGTGAAGATCTGTGCTGGCATCTGTTCCCTTTACTGTGCTGTGGGAGAGTGCAAGGGAAATCAATACTAGTTTATAGCAGGACACACCCCCCCACAGCCCCATCTGTTCCAGGAAGCCCCCTGCCAGTCAGCTAAACTAACACCTCTCTAATCGGCAACGGCGCCCTCAAACAAGGGGACACTTTGGCAAATCAGCTGCAGGCCTGCTCACTTTGCCTTAACATAACTCCAGGGCTGCCTGACGTGTGAACTCTCACTTCCTCGGTGGTTTGTTTGCTGGTCAACCGCACTGATCCTTGGTGTAAACAATAGGGCTCAGAATAATTACTGCGGTATCTATGCCACCACAAGTCGGTTTCATAGGCCGTTGAAGTTGGAAGAATGAGATATTTTCACTTGAAGCATAAGATGTCACACTATTGAGGAGGCAGTCATTTCTTGCCCCCCATTTCATTTCGGATGCAACGTGATCACGATGCTGTGTTCAGGCGAATGCGGACGGCCTCTGCAGTATTGCATTTCACATTTACCATTTCTTTGTTCACCCACCTCCTAGCATGTGTCTCTGGGTTAAATAATTCACCAGCTTTGCTATGTCATGTCTATATGTCACTGCATGTCAGGCAGAACCTTGAGCTACACTCATACACATGCAACAGCACATACAAAACGGCTCTGGGTCCCTGATGCCATGTCAGTGAAAGGAAGACGCGTTTAAGCCTATAAGAGTAGAGTAGATGAAAAGACCAGACTTCTTCACGCTACGTCACTCAAGCCTTGTGTGTGTGAGAGAGAGAGAGAGAGAGAGAGAGAGAGAGAAAGAGAGAGAGAGAGAGAGAGAGAGAGAAAGAGAGAAAGAGAGAGAGAGAGAGAGAGAGA
>JBBIGC010000013.1:16122916-16136411 GCA_037576955.1 Lepidarchus adonis | reverse complement strand
GGGTAAGTTGGAGGGTAAGTGAAGGTATAGTAAAAGGTGAAAGGGGTAAGTTGGAGGGTAAGTGAGGGTGTAAAAGGTGTAGGGGGGTAAGTTGGAGGGTAAGTGAGGGTGTAGTAAAAGGTGAAGGGGGGGTGAGTTGGAGGGTAAGTGAAGGTGTAGTAAAAGGTGTAGGGGGTTAAGTTAGAGGGTAAGTGAAGGTGTAGTAAAAGGTGAAGGGGGTAAGTTAGAGGGTAAGTGAAGGTGTAGTAAAAGGTGAAGGGGGTAAGTTGGAGGGTAAGTGAGGGTGTAGTAAAAGACGTAGGGTGGTAAGTTGGAGGGTAAGTGGGGGTGTAGTAAAAGGTGAAGTGGTTTAAGTTAGGAGGTGAGGGTGTAGTAAGTAAGTTGAGAGTAAAAACTGCTGAGGAAGTGAACAGTGCTAAACTTCCGTTTTACGCGTTTAACTGTGAACTAATAAGTGTCTGTCTGCCTGTCTGTCCGCGCGCGGTGGAACACCTACGTTCACACACACCTGTGGCCGGAGGAGGAGCAGGAGGAGTAGCCCCTGAAGAGAGGAGACACGCGCTCCACGCTCGACTGTCGTCTCATCCTAGCTAATCCCTTTCGCTCGAGCGCCTCCAAAAATCGCCTCGCTTCTTCCACTTCATGGCGCATCCACCACCGATCCTTCCCCCGCGGAAGTGCAGCAGGAGACCCGCAGCTAACGCGCTTTGCTCGCGCTCTCACACGTGCTCCGTCGCTCCGCACGCGCATCGAGTCCCCTCGCTGACGTCATCCCGCACCTTCGGCAGCGGAGACCGGAGGAGGAGGCACCGCGCTCTCAGTAATGAGGATGTAGGCGCTTCATTCAAACGCATAAACACTGTGCGTCCTGCTTCTTCAAGCCCCCACCCCCTTGCACCATCTCAGCAGTGTCACTACGACCTTCAGGGTCCCAGCGCAAAAGTAGTTTAAAAGAAAGCTGCTTTAAAAACGACTGTGTACTTTTTTACCTTGTTACCTGAACTGCAATCATTATTATCATTAATATTCAGCTTTCTGTCTCCACAGGCTGCGATATAGTTAAATACGGTAGATGCCCAAGAACTTTTTCCTTCATTTTATCCTATAAATTAATATTGATATTATAGCATAATAGTATAATATATTGTAGTGAGTGTAGTACTGTATAATAAAGTATAGTATAGTACAGTGCAATGCAGTATAGTATAGCATCATATCACAGCATAAGAGCATTGAATAGCACAGCATGGCACAGCATAGCATAGTATAGATATACTGTAGTATAGTATAGTATAGTATAGTATAGTATAGTATAGTATAGTATAGTATAGTATAGTAATATGCAATTTAGACACAGCCTACAATATACTATTGTATATACACTAATACAATATTGTAAGCTATAGTATAGTATAGAATAGTATAGTATTGTACAGTAATGTGCTATTTTTACTCAGCCTACAATATATTATAATATCCACACTATAATTCAATACTGTAATGTATAATTTTTTTGTTAAATAAATAAAAATAAATCAAAACTTTTAAAGATAAAAGCAACAATAAAGCTCAAAGAAAAAAGTTGTAGTTCATCTCCAAACAGTTTGGCTTTTTCATGTAAAACAGCATCAGTAATGGTCACATTTTGTGATCTAGCAGATAGAAAACACATTTCCACTGCCACTTCAAGCTCAGCTTGTTTCACCAAATGCAAGTAACTGATCATACTGGCGGCGGTGGCACAGGTGGCACATGTGGCGAGCGAGAGAGGTGAGGTTGGCAGCTTAACGAGGTAAATAACATAGAAGGAAATCTGTTCTGCAGCCTTTCATGGTGAGAGGTGAGGTTGGCAAAATAACAGGGGTGGGATAAAGGGGTTTGACTGTTATTCTGTAACAAAGCTGGGGGGAAGCTACTGCTGTGGCTGCTGCGGAGCATCGTGGTAGTAAGGGTGCACTGGGTTTTGGTGTGTTCCTGTGTTACATGGTTATTCCAGTTCAAGAAGGTTTACCAGTATTACTAAATCGGTCATGGCACACGAGGACAAAAGTGTAGTGCGAACTCTGCTGCAGAGGGCGCACAGGTTCGGGAGCTTTTCTAAAAGATGGTAAAATAAACCAGAGCGGGCCACGTCCCATTTATTACACTGAGCCCTTGTGTGCGCGAGTGTCCTTCTTGTCCGCCCGACTAATTCCCATGGTGCAAATTTGTCACAATACTATAGTATGATATTGGATAGAATAGTATAGTATAGCACAGCACAATAAAGTATAGTATAGTATTATGAGTATGATAGTATTATACTAAAGTATAGTACAGTATAATGCAGTGAAGTATAGCATGGTATGGAATGGCATAGTATAGTAATGTACAATTTAGACACAGCCTACAATATACTATAGTACATTATAGTAGTGATTTAGTGTGATTAGTGAATACACCACTGCACACAGTGCATCACAATGAAATTTGTCCTCTGCATTTAACCCATCACACATGCACACAGCTATCAACAGCGCCCGGGGTGTGAAGTGGGGACTTGCTCAAAGGTACCTCAGTGGTGCCCGGGCTGGGACTTGAACCTGTGACCTTCAGATCTCAGGGGCAAAGTCCTAACCACTAGGCCACCACTGCCCCAGGCCACCACTGCCCCGGTATACTAGTATAGTATATATATTAAGACACAGCCTACAATATACTATCGTGTAGTATATACACTATAATACAATATTGTAAGGTGCAATATAGTATAGCATAGGATAGCATAGTATAGTATAGTATAGCATAGTATAGTATAGTATAGTACAGTATAGTAATGTGCAAATTAGACATACCCTACAATATACTATCATGTAGTATATACACTATAATACAATATTGTAAGGTGCAATATAGTATAGCATAGGATAGCATAGTATAGTATAGTATAGCATAGTATAGTATAGTATAGTACAGTATAGTAATGTGCAAATTAGACATACCCTACAATATACTATCATGTAGTATATACACTATAATACAATATTGTAAGGTATAGCATAACACAGCATAGCATAGCATAGTATAGTATATTATGGTATAGTATACTATTAAGACACAGCCTACAATATACTATTGTGTAGTATATACACTATAATATTGTAATGTATAATATAGTATAGCATATCATAGTATAGTATAGTATAGCATAATAGTATAGTGTAGTATAGTATAGCATAGTATAGTATAGTGTAGTATAAGTATAGTATAGTATAGTATAGTATAATGTAGTATAGTATAGCGTAGTATAGTATAGTATAGTATAGTATAGTATAAGTATAGTATAGTATAGTATAGTATAGTATAAGTATAAGTATAGTATAGTATAGTATAGTATAGTATAGTATAGTATGCCATTTAGACACAGCATTTGGAAGGTGTTTGAGGAGATGGAGAATGATGAAAAACATTAGCCTGTGTGTGCTCTGATAAATAAGATATGAATATGATATCTTCAATTCTGAAAGTGACGTGTGGACGACTGACTTGGCCTTGATCTTGATTCCACTACAGAACTATTTTTCTTCTAATTCACAGGGCACACTATGGTGGCGAGCTTCTACACCCTGGCTAATCTTGAACACCTCTGTGCCTTCTAGTAAATCCTTCAGATCTGGAGCCGCAATCAGACAAACGAACAAGAAGGCGTTTGGTAGACTAGTGCTGAATGGATCAGAGCCATTCAAGTGTTCACTTAAGGAATTGCTCCACAGCACCAAGGTATATGCTGTGAGTTCACAGGAACAGTGTCTGCGCTCAGTATCATCTCTGTCAGACTCTCATATCTCTTTTGAAAGCATCAGCTGTCCTGAAATATCATAAAGACTGTCCCAGTACAAACAGTAATGAAAATTCTAGACAGTAAAATGTAAGAATGCTTTTTCCTTTCTGCACTAAAGACATTTTGCGACCAATTTAGCCAAACTAAGCAAATACAGAGGAACCTTGGAAAGCTCCAAATAGTTCACTGAACAAATCTGAAGCGCAAGCTACTGTTCTGCTACCAGACTGTTAGAAGGTCAGTGAACTCTGAGTCAATGATGTTGTTATGTACTTTTTCAAGTCGCAAAGTTTTTACGGTGTAGTTACTGCTTTAGAGATACACATCAGCAACAATGCGCTCCTGTCCCATGCATCATGCTGCAGAATTTTCCTTATTTCTTGAAATGATGGATAAAGGTTTATTTAGTGTTTGGGCTGCTGAAATGTATCTTATGTTTTTATCCTCAGTGAAGATGCATGGATTTGACCAAGCATTGCAAATCAAATGCAAATCCCATCAGTCAGTTATCCAAAATACTAGTCTGCGTTCGCATGTGCATTCATGCAGGGAGAAGCAATCAAATCCTGCCTTATATTAAACGTGTCCGGCTATTTTCACCTTATTCATCCTGGACATTAAGGCCAATGCACTTCTCTTCTGTGTTGGCACCATCGCTACACCCTCTGAAACTGACACGTACAGTATCAGGAACTTACAGCATGACCTAGAGAGAAGTGAGGCTGTATACACTCACCTCACCAAAACACTTCCTCCAGTGAAGAAGCTGGAGCCGTAAATTCAGCCATGGTGAAGGCTATAATTGGATTGTGATACAGCCACCAAACTTGGGCTGTGTTTGCATTACTGAACCCAAAAGCTGAGCAATTTTGAGGAATTTAGTCCAATCCAAATGTGAGTGGATAACAGTGTCTGAAGAGCAGACAGCACTGACTACCTCAGCTTACGTAATGAAGAACCTCTAATAGCAGTGGCGTCTAAAGTGGGTCCTGCAGGGCTGGTGTGCAGCCCAGTTAGGCTGTTCCCCTCCTCAAACACATTCACTAAACCTGGTAATTAACAGGTGAGATGAACCAGATGTGTTTGATCAGGGTAATCACCAAACTGTGACGGACACCGGCCTTCCAGGACCAGAGTGCGATGCCCCTTTCTTAGGAAGAGTATGTGAAGGACAAGGGAACTTGAGGCAAATGAGACATTTAACTGTAAGTGACTTTCTTCATGGTGTCTCTTGACTCAAATTCAAGGTGCAACTGTTTAAAACCACTTTCAGTGCCACTGTCTTTTCTTCCACCCCCCAAATCATCATTAGCAATCCCTATGGTCCTTGGTAACGCTTTGCACTGAGATGTTATAGATGTCTGTCAGGATGGAGCTCTACAGCTGGGGTTCCCAAACTTTGGTCTTTTTTTGGGCTGCTGTCCAGCACAGTTCAGTAGTTCCCCTTCAAACACTCTCACTACACCTAGTAATTAACAGGTACGAGCAGGGAACCCACCCAATCGTGCTGGACACCAACCCTCCAGGACCAACTTTGGGCACCCATGCTCTAGATGCTGTCAAACTCGCCACTGTAGCATCAGTTGCATAAGGTCATTGACTTAAGCTGAAGGCCACGTAAGCTCTGCATGATAGACATGGCTGAACTTGGGTGAACTCTGAATCAGCTTCCAAGTGGCTAAAAAAAGCAAGCATCCAAGTGGAAGAGTCACCATAAATTGTACTAGATAAGCCTCAAAAGTATGCCTTGGTCAGACACAAGGGAGTAAGATCCCAATGGGCAGACATGGCTGCATCCCAAATGCATGTCTAGGACGGTTTAAGCAGTTTAATGGCTTATGCAGTGCACTGTGTAGGAGATACAGCCACAGCTGACTGTGCCAGTGGAAGAGCCTGAAGCCCCATCTCAGCCTGACAACCTTCCCAAGTGCATATTACACATGGTCTATGAAGTAACCAGTACTGGGGCTACCAAGGGTCCCTACCTCCAGACCTGGAGGGGCAGTGAAACAGCACATTTTGGCGATTCTTTCTGCTAGTTCAAAAGGGAAATCGCCAAACTCTGCTGGAGCACCAAGACTGGGGTGGGGGAAGTCAGCCCTGCGTCTACACGGGTGATGGTCCCTTATGTCAAGAGGGGTATTCCTCTGGTGCACAAAGCAAAGTCCCAGCCAATGACGCAGTGACAGGAAAGACTAAAATCAAGCCATCAAATTGTCAAAACAGGATTTATAAAGAAACGCAATTTTTGATTCAGATCAATACAATATTTGCGATACATCTGAGCACGTATGTACAAAATTTACAAAAACAAAACGTTAAGTTAAGACCAACAGGGAACAGATCGCCAGCCATTGCGATACTAAAAATAAAATTAAATACAAATAAATCTGTGGCCTCAATCGCTTCAGACTCAGCAGAGCAAAATTGTAGAAATCAAAGTCCGTTTGCAACAGTGATGCGGTGCAAGCCACGCCCACAGGGGTCCATTGACTTCTTGATGCATCATCACGTGCATCCCTTGCCACCACCTTTCCAAAAAAAGGAGGAGCAACCCAGCAGGAGTCCATGTCCAAGAAAACAGAGGCTCAAGAGTTGCTCAGCTGTTCCAGTCTCTGTTTTAAGTGTTCACACCTCCTCCTGAGCTGCTCTTTGACTGAGAGTAGCCTTCGCTCCTCCACCTGCACGCTGGAGATGAACTCCGTGGCTTTCTTCAGTATGACCACCTTGGCGGCCCGCTCATTGTTCGCCACGTCCGGGATCTCGTCCCGCAGAGCGAAGAAGCTCAGCTTGAGCTCGTTCCTCCTCTGCCGCTCCAGCACGTTGTGAGTCCGTCTCTTGTCGTTGTCCTCCGAGTCGGACGTCCTGTGGCCGTTGCTGTGGCTGGACTGCCTGAGCGCCCGTCCGCTCTCGAAGCGCAGCCTCTTTGCCGCCGGTTGCTCGCTCCCTCTGCTCGGCTGCGCCGCGTAATTGTGCTGCTGGATGTTGACGTGACAGCGCTTCAGAACAACGGGGTCAGACTTTTTAGC
Organism: Lepidarchus adonis; assembly: GCA_037576955.1. Taxonomy (NCBI): domain Eukaryota; kingdom Metazoa; phylum Chordata; class Actinopteri; order Characiformes; family Lepidarchidae; genus Lepidarchus; species Lepidarchus adonis. Next base: position 16,129,562 of record JBBIGC010000013.1, on the reverse strand, counting down.
GCTTTTCCTTTTCTCCACCGTCACCACATCGATTTCCTCCTCGTCCTCGTCTTCGTCATCTGGGGGAGGGAGGAAAGCACTCGTCAAATATGAAGACACATGCACCCACAGCAGTACCCACCCACTCCAGCGTGTATATAATGTGCTATATGAAAAAAACTTCCTCTGCCAACCCCGCCCCTTTCAGACTTAGCCCCGCCCACTAATCACTGTTCACTTTATTAATAAGAATAGTCAGAGAAGTGCAATGAGAGAGGTAAATTATATATTGTTTTTGAACAAAAAACTCGGACTGAAGGAAAGAAAAGTGTGTGTGTGTTTCTCTGGTGATAAATTTGTGCAGATTTGTAAAATCAGTTACAGTAATATAGTTTATTCTTTTTTCAAAAACTTTGCTTAATGGTCCTGGGTTTAAATCACCCAATGTTTATGATGATGTTCAGATTTAGTGTATTATGCTCATAAATAATGACAACCAGTCTTATAATAAAGTAAATAAGTTTGAATAAAATTTAAAATAGTTACAATCAGCGACCCTGACCCCATATCAGTATCAGATCAACACTGTCTAGGTATCGGATCGATGTGCTCATAAATAATGGCACCCTGTCCTGGAAAAAAACCCATGAAAGTAAATAAGCTGCTGTCATTTAAAAATGATTGACTCTGACTCTGCACCTGTGATACTGGCCCTTTATTGGTACAGGACAGTATCACAACTCCACTAAAAATGCTCCAAACCTTTTAAAGCCCCCTCCCTCAGATGACCACCCTGACCACTGCCCTGTCTGCTCCCCTTAGCTGGAAGGAGTCCACCCCATCCTCGACCATGTCCAGAAAAGCACGCGTTGAGCTTGATAAAGACATTCAGGACGCTGCTCCCATGACCCCATTAGGTCTCATTAAGCAGCGCTGGCGCGAGGCGACACTCACCGGTGTCGCTTTCACTGCTACTGCTGCTGCTGCTGCTGCTGCCGCTGTTGGGCGGAGTGTCCAGGGGCAAAGCCGGCGAGGGCGACCTGGGCAGCTTAGGACAGTCCGCCAGCGAGTACGGGAAGACCACCGAGGGGTCTATGCAGTCCGTAGCGGAGGCGTGAACGTCCTGCAGGTAGCCGAGGTTGGAGCCCGCGCGAGAGTCGCTCCTCGGAGCCTCTTTGCGGGCAGCGCGCAGCGAGGCGAGCCGCTCGGACACCGCCCTCTCCAGCTTGGCGGCGGCGGAGAAGCCGCTCCACATGCAGTCGTGGATGATGATGGACTCGAGAAAGGACTGTGAGTAGTCCGCGTCGCACACAAAGCTGTGGTTCGCCACGTCGTCCCCGAGCAGCTCCGTCACCATCTCCAGCTGCTCGGCGGAGCTGGGGAACGAGGGTCGCCGGCTGGGGGACAGCGGGGGCGTGGGCAGCAGCTCGAACTTCTTCCAGATGTCCTCGCTGGGCGCGGGGGGCTGCGGCTGCCCCTGCTGCTGGCTGTAAAAGCCCTCGTCCTCGGTGTCGAAATAGAAGTAGGGCTGGTACGAGTCGTAGTCGTAGTCGTAGGTCTTAGCGCTCGCCATGCCTGAGCTCAGCGGCATGCTAACAACCTGCGGGGACACAAGAGCACAGTGAGCGACGCGCGCGGCACAGCGGAGGAACACATGACGCGCCTTAACGCGCGCGCTGGTATTACATCAGGATCTGAACTTGTCCACACTGCTTCAGAAATGAACACTCAATGTAAATAAAAACAAAAACGTGACGTGCGTCACTGCCTACCTGCAGCAACGTCTCCACGATATTCAGGATTCAGTACGCAGCAAAAAATGAATACAAAAATAAATAATAAAGGAATAAATAAAAATGAAAAATAAAATAACGAAAATAATAAACAATAATACCAAATAAACAACTAAGAAAAATTAAAGCAACTAAATCACAGGTGAAGATCAGAAGCGGAGTGCGTCTAAGCGCAAGTAATCCGAGTGTGCGAATTTACCGCACCGGCTTTTCTGGGATAACCTCCCAAGCGCAGAGCACGAGCACGAGCACGAGCACGAGCACGAGCCCCTGCCTCTGCCCCCACGCGCGGCCGTGATTTCATTCACTGCAGGATTTTCCGGCGGCGCGCTTTAATACTACGGATTCTGAGCCTTTCACTCGAGGTATTCATGCGCCAGCTTACAGCGCCGTTTCCCGCCAACCGGGTTGTGGCGTAGTAAAGCAAACGGAGTAGCAGCGCGCTGTCCTCGCACTATCGACGGCGCGGAATCACTCAGAAAACGACAATTGATCCTCGTCTTGTTTTACAGTTTCGCACTTATCTTGGAAAATTGGTTTATGGAGGGAACTATGTTATCTCGCGTAGTTACACGCGCGTGGTGAGCCGTTGGAGAGGCGGAGCAATAGTGACAGCGTTACTATCACTACGAGCACACTAACAAAGTCACGTTTACTGATCGGGAAATACAGACAGTTCCGAAACACACGACTGGAATAAACGGCGAACACGATTTAAACACTGTTTAACCCACTGAATAAACTATTATTAGCCAGCCGATGTTGTGGCGACACTAAGCAATCTTCTCTACGGTCCTCGTCCCTTCATCCCATCGTCTGGGAACGAGGAGCTGCTCTCGCTGGAGGAGCGAGACTTGTACAGTGGTTAAGGTCGCCCTCTAGTGGCCATATTTGACAACAGCAGGGATATTCCTTGAATTAGTGTGCCCTACTGAGTTGAGTTGGAAGTTCAAGCATCTACAACCCCTGGGAAAAAGTATGGAATCACCCATCTCAGAAGATGTTCATTCAAATGTTTAATTGTGTAGAAAGAAAACAAGCACATACATGCCACAAAACTATTGTCACTCAACAATCCAAACTTGTGGCTGTATAAAACACTTAAAAAACAAACAAAGAATAGCTATAGTCAATGACAACTGTTTTAAAGAACAAACAGGAAAAAAATATGGAATCACACAAATCTGAGGAAAATTATATGGAATCACCAAATAAAAACACTACTAGTACTTTGTTGCACCACATCTGGCTTTTATATAACTATGGCATGAATATAACTAATGACAAACAGTATACTTCATCAATCTGTCTCCAGCTTTGTCTTATTTCAGTTGCAGGCCATTCCATTGACATTATATGTCTTCCTGGAGGAATGTTTTCACAGATTGTGCGCTATGGCACGATGCATTATCATCCTGAAAAATGATGCTACCATCACAAAACATCCTTTCAACTGGTGGAATAAAAAAGTGTCCAAAATCTCAACATAATCTCATGCATTTATAGAAGATGTAATGACTGCCACGTCTCCCATACCTTTACTGACTGTGGAAATTTGCATGTTTTCTTCAGGCAGTTGCCTTTATAAATTTCATTGGAACGGCACCAAACAAAAGTTCCAGCATCATCACTCTGCCCAATGCAGATTCATGATTCATCACTGAATATAACTCTCATCCAGTCACCCCCAGTCCAAGTCTTTCTTTAACCACTGAAACTTTGTTTTTTTCTGTTTAAATGTTAATTATGGTTTTTGTTTGGCTTTTCTGTATGTAAATCCCATTTCTTACTGTCCGGTCACAGACATTGACTCCACTTTCATTCCTCATTTGTTTTGTTGTTGCATTTTCTGTTTTTGAGGCATATTGCTTTAAGTTTTCTTTCTTGGCGCTTTGATGTCTTTCTTGGTCGACCAGTACGCTTCCCTTTTACACCCTTTCCATTTGATTTGTACTTGGTCCAGATTTTAGACACCGCTGACTGGGAACAACATTCTGTGAAGATTTACCTTCTTCAAGAAGTTGATAATTCTCTCCTTTGTTTTAACTGACATCTCTCGTGTTGGAGCCATGAGTTATATTAATCGTCTTGGTTCAACACATCACTAATGTGTGCAAGCACTCGTTTTTAACTGCAGACTAATTAGCAGTTGTAATCAGATACAGATGTTTGTTTTAGAAATGCAAAGTGCATGATGATTCCATATAATTTTCCTCAGATTTGTGTGATTCCATATTTTTTTTCCTCTGTTTGATCTTTAAAACAGTTGTCATTGACTATAGTTATATTTCTTTGTATAGTAATGAAGTTGAACTGGTTCAGTTTTGATTTGAATAATTCTGCACTTTTTCCAAATGCAATGTCTTAATTTAATATTTCCTTCATGAAAATCTTTCACAAATGCAAATTGTGTTTATTTATTTTTTTTATTATTAATCGTCTGATGGATGATGGATATTCCACCAGTGGGCAAGAATAATCTGCTTTATATGCTTCATATCTTACATGTATATTTCATTTTTATATTGCTCTACAGTGGCAAAAATGTGCCATTCTGATTTTTATTTATTGAAGAAAATGATCCAATATTACAGATCTGTGAGTGGCAGAAGTGTGTGAACCATTAATTTCAGTATCTGACAAGACCACCTTATGTAGCAATAAGTGGAACTAAACATTTCTGGTAACTGTAGATCAGTTCACATCAGCTTGGATGAAGTTTATCCCATTCATAGGAACAGGAACAGCTTTTATTTTGGAATCTTCGTAGGTTAAGCTCAGGACTTTGACTGGGCCTTTCCAAAACATTAACTTTATTCTTTGTTAACCATTCTTTGGTTGAACAACTTGTGGTGCTAAACCTAGCCTTGGTGCATTGACCCATTTTCTTTTGAGATTTAGTTCACGGAAGAGTTCCTAACATTTATTTTAGATTCCACTGGTAAACCCCGAATTCAACCGTCCATCAGCGATGGCAGGCTGTCATGGCCCAGATGCAACAAATCAGGCCCAAACTATGATACTGCCACCACCATGTTTCACAGATGTCAGTGCTTTCCCCTCTCCAATCATAATGCTTGTAATGTAAACCAAATCTACTTACTGCTTGTGTCCGTTAGTGAACTGTAGATGGGCAGTGTTGAACTTTTTGAATTGAGCTGTTGAATCAGTGGCATGAAACCAAAAAAGGGACTAGAAAATGTAAAATGTTGGTCGCACAAAGGTCTACAAAAGGAGTTTTAATCAGTAGAGAAAGAGCAGAGTAGACGTCTGTTCTGCTCTTTCTCTACTGATTAAAACTCCTTTTGTTTATTAAAATCTGATATTATTTACATAAAGGAGGGTGGCACAGTGGTGCAGTGACTATCGAGGCCAAGAAGTGAACTGTGTGAAGTGAACGAGGTCTTCCTATGTTTGTGTGGGTTTCCTCCGGGTGCTCCGATTTCCTCCCACAGTCCAAAGGCTTGTAGTTTAGGTTGATGAGTGTGTGTGTGTTTGAATGCTTGTCTGTCTCTGTCTTGTCTTTCTGTCCAGGGTGAACCCTGTCTTGGGGCCATAGTTAGCTGGGATCAGCTCCAGCTTCCCTGCAACAGGAAATGGATAAGCGGTTTGAAGAAGAATTCAATGAACGATCTTTCAATGGATTTTAAAAAATCCAAACCTCTCCATACATGGATTCATTCTTCACATCATCTCAGTTTGTTCCCCATTTACCTCTTTGTTAAGTCACTGTAAACACAATTCACATTCGCTGTAGCAGCCAAACCAAAGGGCAGCATTTCATTTCCAGTAGTGTTCCTTTAAGCGCTGACCCGATGTTGCTCAAGACCCCATACAGCTTGGGCAAGCCTAATTTACGGCTCAGCTCACCCTGTCTCCCCAGGGTTCTTCTCAGAAACAGGAGGGCCAACGACCCCCGGCCATACTATCAGAGGTGAGGAGAACGTCGGCTTCCCCGAAACGTGCAGGGACGGCGAGCCATGTTTAGGCATGAGAGGAGGCCACTGGAGAGACAGAGAGAGGGAGTGAGGGAGGAAGGAAGGGAGGGAGGGAGGGAGGGTGTGTGAATTGGCACTGTGAGGTATCTATTAATGGGGGTTGTCCCTGGGCCAAGTGGGCAGAAGTGCAAACCTAGAGCCATGACCCTCAGTGTGAACAAACTGGGCCGTACACTCTACTGTGGCATTCAGCTTCTGCGCAGGGGGATTAAAGGGGGTCTTTCTTTTTTATAGCCCATTCCTGGGCAGTTCATGTAGTGCTAATGCTTGAGATAAATAAGTCCTAGGTCTAATAACAGCACAGCATCGTCATTTTCATAGAAAAACCTCACAGCACTTAATTCGATTGGGCTCGTCACACTCTGTGAGTTTTACATGGAATAAAATGTTTAAAAATTGGTATATTTTAATCATTAGGATGACTTGCTTTGATGCTTTATTCTAGAGCTAGGGTCACCGACATGTTCCAAAAACTCACCAATGAGCAGCATCTAAAATTATATTTGATCCTGTTGCTATTTTTCTTTAATCACATTTGCATTTATATACATTTGAAAATGACAAAATTAATACATTTACATTTAATTTACTGTGATGGATCGTCTTTCTGTCCAGGGCGAACTCTGCCCTGACCCATAGTCAACTGGGATCGGCTACAGCTTCCCCATGACTAGAAATGGATAAACAGTTTGGACAATGGGTGGATGAAAGGAACAATTACCATTTTTAAAAACGTATAATAGGATTGCAATATAATTAGAATTATTTTCCTAAAATTGTAGATTTTTACCGAAAGCAACAATGACAATATAAAAAAAGCATTTACATTTATATTTAAATTTTTAAATATATTATGATAATAATTATATATATATA
>JBBIGC010000013.1:16097050-16119828 GCA_037576955.1 Lepidarchus adonis | reverse complement strand
AAAGGTAAACTTAGCGTTTATCAAACTGATAGCCCTTCATATGGATCAGTACCAGTGAAGTAGCTTTCAGGTTCAAAAAGGTTGGTGACCACTGTTCTAGAGAAACATACACAGGCAGACTAGTGGTGATGGGAACCAGACGTCTAAAAGTTCCTTCATAGTGACGTAGTTAATGTTTTCTCTATCGGGCCCTTTAGCAGCTTTACAGGATCCGAGTCCGAGCCTGTAATGATCGAGGTGAGGACAAACTCTCTACAAACCTTCACTCCAAGGGAACTGACCTTCCTGTGGTTGGTTAAAAAGATCCGAATGCAATGTCTGGTGACTGTGACATGATCGTTAGGTTAGAATGTTTTGGCCTAGAGCATTTGTTCACATCCTGAAATACTCTCAGCATATTTTAATGCAAAATTCTACCAAAAGGAACCGTACTATCAAATTTACCACTTCAAGTTCAATAGATTTTGAACCAAAGGAAGTTCTGTCCTAATGAAAGATGAATAAATTGCACTCAGATGTTTCCTGGTGGTGAAGTGGTCAGCACTCCTGACCTGGGTTTGGCCAGAGGTGCCTTTCTGTGTGGTGTAGATTGACTCTAAATTGCCCATAGGTGTGTGTGTTGCCCTGTGATGGGTTGACCTCCTGTCCAGGTTGAACCCTGCTTTGACCAGCTGGGATTGACTCCATGACCTGAATGGGATAATCGCTTTGGAAAATGAATGAATGAACTGTTTCAGTTTTTCTATGTCTACAGTCCCCGTTTGACTAAATGGAAATGTGTTGAATAATTTTTTGTGTAATTACCAAGCTCTTTCCCAAGACCACTCTTCAAGCCTCCACACATGTCTACATATATGTCTCATTTCCAGGGAGCTACAGTGTCAGGCCTAATCCATAAGCATGCCAAAATGAGCCTGCGCGACCTCGATTTAGATCAGCAGGAGCTGTTGATGAACATAAATGCCAGACAAATGGATCTGTTCCTGAACATTGAGCTCAGGAAAGGCTTGATTCGTTGCTAATGCTACAGACCTTCTCCAGTTACTCTAGGTTTAAACAGAGCTCCTGGCACGTTGCCAGGTCTAAGAGTGTCTGTGTAACTAGGGTGGAGGTGGTCACACCAGGCACATTTCATTTCCCACTGGTCAGAACATAGGCAGATGTAGTTGCAGAGCTGCAGGCACACAGCAGAGGGCGCCAATTCATCTCTAGCTTTTTTTCCCACAAAGGTCTTCAGCATTTGATGTACAGCAGCACCTGACCCACAAGACCATCCAGGTGCATTTGGAGTCCATCAGGAAATGATAAAACAGACATTAGTTTTGGAATTAGATTAGAGCAGAGTATGTAACTTACCAAAAAGATCTTCAGGGGAGAGCTGGACATTCTTAACATGGGCTGGTGCGGTGTAATTTCTATCTGCCTGTGTAATCAACTCCCGCACCACTTTAATGGCTACCCTGAAGCCACATTTTCATCAAGAGATGCCACAGTGCATGTCGTTGGAAGTGGAGTTCTATTTTACGTTCCAGTGATGAAGCCTGAGACCACCTTTTAGTTTACGTCCAGTCAAAATACATAGCTATTCAATTAGCAGTGCCAGGAAAAAAGAGCAGGAAAATTACACAAAAGCCTTCCAACACAGTATTTTATATCTCCACTGTTTATTCTCATGCTTCGTTTACATCTTCCATCCCTCCAATCTTATCCCAAAACCAGTTATAGCTGTGCCCTCCTAACAGTTGTGTGGTTTGGGACATTGCTAATGCTGCCAAAGATGGGAACTAAAACGAGAATATAGTTTATGCAAACATTTCAGAATAAAATAATAAAAGAGGAATTTATCTGCCCTCTGATTGGCTGTTGTACTTCATTTGCATGAACTTTTCTCAACTTAATTTTGTCCCAGTGATTCCATCACCCAGTGATCATTGTAAATGAATGACTATAGGCTGCATTGTTGCTTAACATTCACTCAAGCAGCTACCCATACACACCTCAGCTGCCTTAACACATTTCTCTTTAATGATCAGAAATAGCTAAAAGAGAGATTTTTGAGATATGGTTTATCCATTGTAGAAGTCAAATAAAATGGGAGTTTCTTAAAAAATATAATAAAATAGAAGTTAAGAGAAAACAAGGCCTCTAACTTGTACGGCCAACAAGTCACCAAACAGTTCCTGTCAGATTAGCAGCGCTTAATTTATTCATCTCTGAGAAACAGGAGAAAAATTCAACTCCATGCTCACTTCAGATATGAAGAAAATCTGTCCATTCTTCTACTGCGATGTGTCTGAAAGGATGTGTGCTGTATAAACGGTACTACAACACTGAAACTGCACGTCTGAGGAGTGAAGTGAGATTTTAGGGACTGATTGTACATTTTTCCTTTAGGATTTCTTGGACCATGAATTTTTTGTTTTCTATTTGTGTGGTCTGTTTATCAAGTGGTCTCTGACTTTTGCACAGTACTGTACATCATGGCTGAAAACAAAAATGTAAATCAGATTCAGAGCTTGGGCTAAATGATTTTGGGGAATTTTTTTTTTTTTACATTTAATTTACTGTGATGGGTCGTCCTTCTGTCCAGGGTGAACTCTGCCCTGACCCATAGTCAACTGGGATCGGCTACAGCTTCCCCATGGCTAGAAATTGATTAATAGTTTGGACAATGGGTGGATGAATGGAACAATTACCATTTTTAAAAACTTAATAGGATTGCAATATAATTATTTTCCTAAAATTGTAGATTTTTACCGAAAGCAACAGTGTTCAAGCGCTGCATGATTCAATTCCATTATAATTAAACTAAATTATCACTATTTATTTCACAATTGTATAATATAGAATACAATTAAAGTAATAAAATAAAAATATATATATATTGCTCAGTCTTTAAGATGCTATTAATATTTAAAATGATTTGGATTGGTTTACTGCAGTGGTGTCCAGCTCCATTTTCCGTCCAGGTTGGTCCTCCTCAAGGTCCTTAAGGAAAAGGAGGAGGAGGACTACCAAACTGCGCTGGCCAGCGGCCCTCCAGGACCCCCTGCCATAGAGAAACATAAATAACAGACAGAACAATTTTTTTTCAACCACGTTATCACCCTTTAATCACTGTGGAATAAAGCCGTCCTTGTCTTATTAGACAATAAAAAACAAGATAATAGGTTTGAATTTCTACTGTTTCCGCTCCAAACAAAAGAGCTCGACTTCCCTCTTCACCACAAACTACAAGAAACAAAAACAGATGCTGTAGACATCATAAATACTTGTGCCATATTATCAATAGAGAAAACTCGTACTTCTGGACAGAAGAAGGGTCAGTAACTGGACTTTTTATATGCATCTTTCTCAGCAATACACATCCTGAGATACAAAAGAAATGCCCAAATTAAATCATTTCCATTTCTTTTTCTTAAACATACTGCAACAGACATGATCATGAAAACACACACACACCAATATTATCCATTTCCTTACCCACCATTTACAGAATTCACAACGTCATACAAAATTTTTTACCAGATTTTATACACCTAGGACGTAGCAGGTTAAAAAAATAGTGCCTCTAAAATGGCCCACAAACTCCAATCAACTCCAAGCCATTTTCCATGTTTCCTCTAGTCGTTATTATAATTTATTAATCATCTAATTCACACTCAAATTGATAAAAATCTGTAATATATATATATTATTATTTACTCTCTTTTGGAACATTTCTCTGTAAAAAGAAAGAAAGAAAAAGCTCCTCTGCAGCTATGCAGCAACATTTGGCTTGAGAGGTGCCTGCTCCCAAAAAGTCATATCTTCAGTTCCCTTTCTGCAGTAAATAGAAGGTAAAAAAAAAACTAAACAAAAAAACAACAATGAAAGGTATGTACATTCCAAGCAGATGAAGTCACTGCATTTTAGTATTTGCTCCCCCCCTCGTGTATGTGTCAAGGTTCATAAACGTATAAGGACGGCAGCACAGAGGAGCTGAGAGGATTCGAGGAAAAGCAGTTAGTGTGCAACAGTTGCTTTGGTACAAATCAATGATCTTCTCTGTCCTGCACCTGGAGATTCCTGATGACAGTTGGAAGACATGTAAGTTTCTATGTGTGATTTCTACTTTTTTCTTTTTTATTGTGATATTTAAACACAAAAGACAAACACTTGTGTTCTTCGTAGTTTCCTAACTAAAGCGCCCTCTTAATAGTGTTTTCTGTGCACACACTGCAAAGGGCTTTCTGTTGCTCTGACAGGGGAAAGAGCAGCAGCAGGGGGCATTAAGCAATTAGCTGGCCTGAAAGAACGAAAAAAAAAAAAATTCAAGAGGTTCCCCTGCACCACCCCCCACCCAAGCAGATCCTGCCAGGAGCCCATAAGGTGAAAATTCATTTGGGACCAGCAGGGAGGCAGACACAAGTCTCAATTCCAATGCACTTGTCATAGACGTCCCATAAAATCCTAGGGATTCTGAAACGCTCCCTCTGCTTATTCTTCCTCCTCTTCTTCATCCTCATTGTCTTCTGTGAGTTCTACAATGTCGTCCACCTGGCAGGACCTGTCCTCGTTGATGGGAGCAGAGTCTTCTCCTTCAATTGCCACCTCTCCATCACAGTCCTTTTTCTGTGAAATAAAGAAGAATAACAAAAGGTCTGGAAGTCTTGGTACATCACTGTAAGCAGTTTGTTTGAGGAAGAACACACGCTCTTTTCTTCCCTTGATTGTTCTTTTTTACTCATTTTCTCAAACATTTACTCACTGGATTGGCCAAGCACTTACTCACTCATATTTAGCAGGTTGCAATTTCTCCACAAGAGGGTGCTATAGGTAGTGAAAGAGCTTTGATGCTTTGATAACAGCAGTACTTCACATCAGTGACATGTATCCTTATTCATAATACATATATACATATATATTTTTAATGCATGCTGTTACAATTACCCATTGAGGACAGTGTATCTTACATACATTACTCGTATGTATATGCAGTCAGTGTTCACAATAAATTATTATACTACTAACAAAGCAAACAGAAAAGTCAAAGCTCATTAAACATTTATTCTGAAAGAGTTAACAGTTTCAGGAAGATCTTCTCTTGATGCTGAAACATTGCTGTGAGAATTTGATTGCATCCATCCAGCATTAAGGGAGGTCAGGTGTTGGTGTTGAAAGATTCATTCCGAATTGTGCCAGCAGTGGGTGTATCTTAAAGTAGCTAAGTTAACTAATTACACTAAGGTGTCATTATTTTTTATTTCTGAAGTCATAGTTTGGTCACCAATTTTCTTTAAGGTCAAGCCATTAAACCTGCAAATATTGGTAGGCAAGATTACTTCAAGTAACCTTAATTGCAGAAAACAAACCTGACTGATCAGAGCTGAAATAGCATAGAAACAACTCATTACAGTGAACTATCATTTCTTGACCTGAAAGGTCTGGCAAGGGGATCTCACCTGTTTCCGGTACACGTAGCAGGCTGCAATAGCCACCATTGTGGACTCTCCAATAAAGCCAGCCAACAGAGATCCAACCCCTAGAGTGGCTCCATGCACCCTGGAGTGTAAAGAGCTTGAAATTACTTATAGCACTTAAGCTCCTGGGACCAAGAATAATAAACACACTTTCTTATCTAGAGTCCGTAGCACGGTGATTAGTGACCTAAACTGCCCCCTTCTGCTATTTAAGGATCATTTTGGTCACTGAAATGGAGTGCATTTTATTAGAAACCCCTACCTTGCTGGTGAGACCATAGCCCACCTGGTGCCATGAACAATGTGTGTTAGCCATCCTCCAGACCTTTGATAGCATTCAGTTTCTGACCACAGAGCTCCTCTTTTACAGATATTATTGGTCAGCCTAGCAGTGACAATGATGTGTAAAATTCTAGCACAATGTCCAATGTCCACTACCCAAATAACTTGGATTGAGAGTGACTGAACCAATAAAATGGTCTGTAACTACACTAATGTAGTGACTAGGGCTGCACGATAAGAACAAAACAGCAGTATTGTGATTATACAGTTACATACGGGTGTTGTGATGTTTAATATATTAAAGGATTCAGTTGATATTTCTCTAATTAGCAAAGGCGTCAAGTGTGGAAGAATTGTTAAAGCTTTTCTAAATCATTGCTTTGTATATACACATTTACATACAGTTCCTTTTTAGCCCCACTCCTTTACAAGAACATTCTGAGAAGATTGGCTCATTTGCATATTACAGCATTATGTGCAGAAACTGATACTGCGAGAACGATGTGCAGATGATACATTGTGGAGCCACAATAGTGACCTTTCAGGTAGAAAATGCTGAAAGTGGTCATTGAGTGAAAGCACCTGTGTCTAATAAAGGACAGTGAGAGTATAACTACATTTTGTCTTCATTCCCAATGTTCCCCTTGACTCTGTACAGACCATGATGTATTTAAACACTGTCTAAAGACACTGCTTTAGAAAATGTTTGATCAACAGCCTGTTCAGTGGCAATTGCATTTGTGCACTTATTGAACTACAGTGTTTGAATGTAGGGCAAAAACCACAACAGGTGTCGCAACCATGTGTAAACAGTGGCACAGCTGGATTTGAGAGAGATCAGACTGTAGTACAGGACGAGGTACTTTGCATGTGGACTATCAAATTTCAAACAAATGCCACTCCCTGGATGTCACTTAAAGTCCTCTGAAGTGACATCACTGACTGACATGTAATCTAGCCTGTGAAATAATTGCGAAAATACAATTTTTAATTTCAAATGAATAAATTAAATTTATATTAATATAACTATATACAGTTATATAACTATATAATACTATATACAGTATATAGCAGTATTTTTCCCCCCCTAATTTCTTAATTTTTCTTAATGTTTATCTTGTGTGCTTTGCTCTTCTAATTTCTGTGCAGCACAGTGAGGGGTATTGCAGGGAAAACATTTTACTGTATGTTGCACTTGTTAAACTGCATGCAACACATAAAACTTGAACTTTATGTACATAAAATATATACTACAATTTTTCTGCTCAAAATTTATCACCACATTCAAAATCATTTTGATTAATATTACTACTTCATTCTTATATCACCTTATCAGTTAAGTGATTATATACAGCTCTGTTAATTATTCCAGACATGGATTTATACAACTATTTACTATTTTACTATTTAGGCAAGTCAAATGATGTTATTAATTTTTCAAGTAAAAACAACATTTGTAGCACACATACTGTTTTGTTTTTTATTTAAAATAACTGAACATTAACATTTGAGGGATTTGTAGCATGTGCAAAAGTTTGGGCACTTTTTCAGATATAAAAGTTTTACAACTTAATGTTAGGACTGATTAGGCAGATGACCAAATATTAGTACCATTTCAGAATTAGTAGCATTTCAGAATGGAATACATTTTCTTACATTTCCAAACCTTAACTGTAAACAACAGGTAAAATAGTTATGAAACTGTACACTCAGTGTCTATTAAATATATCACACCGTTTCCACCTTGCAGTTTAAAGGTTCATCATAAAAGTCAATGTCTGAAGTATGAAGAACAGCTTACAGATAAGCTAGAAGTGAAAATGGAACTCTGGCCACAGTCAGGGCATGTTTGGAGAAAAATAGGTGCAGCATTTGAAGAAAAGAACAAATTTGTCAGGTGCATAAAAAGACAATCAAATAGAAAGTTACAATTCATGTGAGGTTTTGGTCTTTATATCAGTAAATAACTCCACGAAATTTGATAAAAACTTTAAATGCAACCTACTGAAAATATTACTTCACAATAATAGTCCTAGTGGTGATGCATGTACGAAAACAAACCGACAAACTGTAGGAGATGCCAACTCACCCCATGTATGGCAGCACTATGAGGCTGCTGATGAGGACAATGATCCGCAGTACAGAGCTGGGAGCCAGCACAAAGGTCTTCTTCAGGGTCATGAGCCAACCGGTCAGGTGAGCACGCACAGTCACTTAACACAGCAACAGTAAAAGCATGTCATACGGAGTTGCACATTAAAAGGCATTTCAATCACAAAGCCCTGGCACACAACGTTGCCATTTTCCTTCTTATTCTCTTGCTATGCTCTCATATTTAGTCCTTTGAGAAAACCCCTCTCCCAGCCCAGACTGTCCTCCAATAGTGTGACCCTAATCACTGACCTTAACCTCTCCCTCACCTCCCCTTATGGGATGCCTTGTCTAACAGCAGCTAAAGTCTCCTCCACTAAAGCTCCACCAGATTATGTAACACAGGATCGTGACTCAGGCATTTTGGCCATGAGCAGGATCATGTGTGTGAAGTTACACAACCGCTTGGAGGCCGCCAACTGAACCCATCCAATTTCCCAGACAGCTTTTGTAACACCTCCAGAAGCATCTTTAATAGAAGTTTTTGGAAGGATATCATGCCTGTTGACCAATTGGAGACACTTGGCTTTTAAAAAACAAATACAAAAGTAGTAGGAGCTTGATTTCAAAAGATTTAATATTATTTAAACATAAACCATGTTTATTTTAGGAATAACCATATCACTCATATTCTACACATTTAATCCCCATTTTTGAGGCATAAATCATTTGGAAATTGCCAGCTGAAAGTAGTTTAAGAGTCCTTAGCAAGAAAAAAATAATTTCTTTGAATTTCTTTTTTTTTTTTTTAATAAAAGTTTGATAGATTGCAAAACATACTAGTAACTCTTTAGGTAATACAATACTTATGATGAAAAATAAGCTGCAAAAAATTTGGATTAATTTATTGTTTTAGAGGTCATGAAAAAACAATTCTTTGCATCAGCCTTGAAGCATTAAGCCCCACCCCCTTACTGTAAAGTTATACTGGTTTTACTATAAGTTTCAGCCTTGGTCTACTTTTTGGACAATACAGAGCAGGAAACAAAATGGTGGTGGAAAAAACATTTCCTTGTGTTTTACGTATCTAATTACATTTATTTAATTGTACTGTTCTAAATAAAAGTCACCTGTCAAGGGTTAACAGTCAGCTCTTGAATTTACTGTCTTAAAGTGATGTGTTGATAGCAGGAGTAATGAGCAAGTGATGAAAACATCTGCAAAATGTCTTGAGCGTACACACACGCACACAAAATGGATTCCTTACCTGGAATAGGAAAAAAGGAGAAAATTCGTAATGGGGCAACGCAGAGCTCAGCAAAGGCATGGTCCACTCCGATGATGTCCACTAGGATCCCCTCAGAAATATGTGGAGTCCAGAAAACCACAAAGCAGAGCTGCAGAGGCATGATACAAACATTTAGGATTTACACAGTGAACACGTGTACAGGCAAATCAGCTTTGAAGCGGATGCATCTGCTTTTAGTCATCATTTAAAAGTTGCACCACATGAACAGACAACACAGACACAATGCTACCATTTAGCTGAACAGGAGTTGTTCTTTTATAGCTTTGATTGTTAGAAAAGTTCCCCCTGGCAGAGATAACTATAACTACACTACATCCGCAAGTAGACATGCATGATCAATTCATTTGCAGTAACAAATAACTGCTTAGTTATAGAAAGATGTTTATATTTTATTGGTATTTTAAACAGAAACTTGACAGCAGAATACTGCAAACATACCATTTAGGGCTACCGTGCTAAAATGCCCAATTTATTCTGTCTGCAGTTGCAAACACCCAGAAATATTTAAAATACATAAAATACATTGTTTAGTTAAATTACTATAAGCTCAAATGCAGCACAATTATCATCTTTTTAAAGACAAACAAGCAGAACTGACCTATTTACCCATTTATTTAAAACTAGAGAATGCAGATGCTAGGACCTGTGACCATAAACAACTAAAAATAAATGTTAAAACTATGTTAATAATACATATACACATTTTATGCACGCACACAGAGTGAGGCAAAAAAGGATTTGGCAGCTACCAATTCTGCAAGTTGTCCCACTTAAAAAGATGAGAGAATGTCATGTTCATCAAAGATTCACTTCCACTGTGACAGACAGAATTAAAGAAATCACATTGAATTATTTTTAAAGAATTTATTTGTAGTAAAAAAGTATTTGGTCAATAACAAAAGTTTAACTCAATACTTATGTTATGTAATGTAACCTTGGTTGGTCAAACGTTCTCTGTAGTTCTTTGCAGAAATGCAGTCCCAAAGCATAATGTTTCCACCCCCATGCTTCACAGTGGGTATGGTGTTCTTGGGATGTGTTACTTTTTTGGTCAAAAACACCACTTCTGCCAAAGATGCCATAGAACAGGTGTCCCACTCGGGTCCTGTTTTGGGCATTTCCCTGCTAGAACATACCTGGCTCAACACTTCTTGTCAGGTGTAGTGAGTGTGTTTGAGAAAGGGAGCTACCAAACAGTACAGGACACTGACCCTCCAGGCTGGAGTTCAGCACCCTTGCTGTGGAGAACCATTTCTTGTTTCCTAAAGAACCTTCTAATGAAACGTTTTTGGAAATGTAAACAAATTTTAAAGTTGAAATATAAATATAGTACAAAATAAAAGTTCAAATAAAGTTCCTACACAAAAATAATTTTTTAGAACTGCATGTTAAAGCCACCACTCATGACCATTTTTTCACAAATTGTACCGCATGGCAGTTCCATGGTGAGCTTGTTTACAGGACACTAGAGCACATCTGGAAGCAAGTATCCATCACTGCATGGTACTCCATAAAATAGCTACTTCCTGTTTTTGCCCTTACAGCCAATAAAGCCATGTAGGAGGCACTCTTACATGTTCAAGGGTTGGAGGTTCAAAGCAACTTCAGAACGGCAAAAAAGTACAAATCCAGCATGTGGTTAAGGAGGCAAGGTGTTCTGAGTCAGGGAGAGCAAGAAGGCCAACATGTTCACTCCTTGCTAGGCTCAATGCAAAGGTAGCACAGATGCTTACAGGCCACAGTCATTCATGACTTACTAATTAAAGCATTTGGTGAGTACATTTTAAACACAAAACATGTGATTATCTCGCAGGGGTCTGGAGGTACCATCACATGCCATCTGTTTACATGTAATTGCATTAGTTATGTAGTTGTGTAATGTAGAGCATTTATCTTTGATTCACTCTGTATCAACATGAAGAAGCGTTTTCTTTTGTATACAATGCTAATCCTCGCAGATGTAGTTTGTTTCTGTACCAATAGCAGCAAGAATTATTGTTGAATTGTTAAATGGGAAACTTGGTCTTGGGTCCTATTTTTGTAAAAAAACAAAACGAAACAAAAACTTTACATTAATAAAAAAAATTGCTTGCAATGTTCTAAAAACTGAGGTTGTGTTCATGAAGGGTTACCAATGTGGAAATAATGTGTGCGTTTCAAGGGTCCATGCTAAGACTGCCCATAATTTTGAGCTGCTATAAGACAGCAATAGCTTAAACAAGTGTTGGTTAGATTAAAACTATAGTTCTTTAGGCTGCAACATCATATACCAGGGTCTAAGCTTCCAATGATACATCAACTGACGTTTGACACTGATTAAACATTCAGCACCTTATTTAATCACTTTTGAAAGTGAAAAACATGGAGAAAAATAACCAGTATGGCTCAGAAAATTGCACTGATTAAGTTTTATTGCTTTTGGAACAGTAATGCCAGCTCAATCTGAATAACCATTTACAGTTCCTCAGGGTGCAGTTACAGATTGTTTAACCAGCATGGATGGAAAGCTACTGTTTACTGAAATGATCTAATGAGGATCTTTTCTTTTTAGCTGGTCAGAAGTATTGATGGACTTGCTTAGAAATGCTTCATGACTACTTACTGTTCAGCTTTCAGACATTAAAACGTAAACAGATACAATAGTACAGGTGAACTCTGACCTCTTCAGGTTATTAGGTTGGATGGTGCTTAGACAATGTACACAAATATTAATGGAAATATTTCATGCCAATTTCTTGTTGACATCATAAATGTTAAACGATTTTTTTCTTTTTTTTTTTTACAATAATTTCCATCATCTTTGAATGATCATATCTAAACTTTTTAATGCAATTACATAATAACATGTAAACAGTATGACAAGGGAAGGTAACTTCAGACTTCTAAGAGACAAGTGATCTTCAACTTTACCATTAAATGTTAAACAATTCTAGCAGCCATCAGCAATGGCAGACATTTATACTTAAACAACATTAAATACTTGCACCAATCCCCCAGCAGTGCACCCACTGAGACTTCTAAGAGATGTCTTTAGAAATAACACTAAACTCTCCTCAAATGAATAATCATTGAATCTGCCTTTTTACTAACAAACACATCAATACACTTGCTTTGAATAATGAGTGAGAAATATGAGTGTGAAAAATTCAAAACAGTCATAACTGCAACTTCACCCTTTGACAAGGGTTAAGCGTTAAAATCCATATCAACAATGGAAACAAGAAAAATACATAGGGACACTAAAATCACCAGTGTTTGATCAAACTATTTATGCCAGATAAAAGCAGAACTAATTCTCAACACCAAACTATCATTCTTCTACAATTAAGAGAGAGAATCATGATAATACTGGTTCAGGGCAGCAGCATCCGGTCTTGTAACTAGGTCAAAGACAGGATCCTATGAGCATGGTAACTTCTGAGGCAGAGCACTACAATAAATCATTTAGCTTGATCATAAAAGCACTGGGCTGGCAATCAGAACACACTGCTCCACCCATAGGATCTGCTCACAGGCTTCAATCTGACCACATAAGACCCACAAACCATGGAATGTATTTAAGGACAGGTGGAGCTGGTTCCTCACTTTCCCACTGCATATTAGACTGCTAACAAGATAACAATTTGTGTAATGTCCTTCCAAAATATGGTGACTGTTACCGTTTGCCCTACTGGCTACATTCAATATGCATAATGTAAGTAAAGATTCATTTTAAGATGTTGACCGACAGTACAATCAGTTACATTGAATGAGCCGTGTGTGTGTTTTCAGTGCCCTGGATGGGTAAAATACAGAGATAAAATTCCCCAATTGGGATAATAATGAGATTACATTAAATAAATAGGTTAAATCAGTTGCAGACATACTAATGGACATATACTTCTAGAACTTAAACTCATTCATTTTTCAATATCTGACAAACCCATTCCCATTAAGCTCTCACTGATATTACCTTCTCATACATTTTCTACTAAACACCCTTATCAGGTGCAAAGAGAGTGAATGCAGCAAGGAAAGTGTGCAGAGTCAGAGAGAAGTCACGCAGGCACCTCCACCTTGTTTGCTGCCTCTGCACTTTTCAGGATGGATATTGCATAAAAAGATCAGACCCACACAGAGAGGAGGAGGTGACTTGTAAGTGTAAAGGTGAAAAGAAGGGTAAGCATTTACTTACTGTGATGGACAGAGCCAGACAAACAAATGTGAAACGCTTGATGTGGGACTTGGTGACTGTCGTACCAGCATTAGCCAGCTTGTTGCTGGGATTGTTCTAGAAATGAGGGAGATCACAGAAAAAACACTAGTTTAAGGCACAAGGTAAACTGTCAGATGCAGGTAAAATGCCATGTCAGATGCTCAAAACTTCCATTAAAACCATATTGCACATTCTCTGCCTAAGGTAAATTCTCCTGACAATGTGCTGAAAGCAAATCAAACATCAAAACCCAGATCGCCAAAACATAACTACTTTTTACACACAAAACACTTTTTTAAACTGCTTTTTTGTTTGCTTACATTTATTCTAAACAACTTGTGTTTTTGCTGCAGAAAGACATTCACTGCTGAGATAAATGGGAACTAACAATTTGCACACTGCAAAATATAAAGATAAAATAAATAAGTCAAATAAATTTAAAACCAAAGTGAAGATATTAGGAGAAGAAGCTCAGCATCAGGAGCTTAATTATGAACCATAGGCTGCAAAAGCGCAATCACTCAAATTGTAAATGAGACTAAGGAACCAAAAAAGTGATCCGGGGGGAGGATTTGCAAATATAAGTGGGCGTAAGTCCATTTAAGACATGGGAATCCAGTGAAAACCTGTAAAATGAAGCCAGAACTCGGGTAAAGCCGCTCCCCACCAAGTTTGGTATCCGGTTACTTTTAGATCCATGAAGGAAACATGAGCCAATGGTGAGGTTTGAGTGGGTTGAGAGAAGGTTTAAGAATATTTTTACCGATTTAAAAAAATTGGTTAACTATTGACTTTTTATTAACGTTCTAATACTAAACTAAGGAAACAAAAAAAGGAGAAGAAACATGTTTTCCATGTTCATTTGAAGAAGAAAATCCTTGACCAGGTGGCAGTATAATATTAATATGACCTTGTTCTGTGAAAATGATTATCTGTCATTGTAAACACACAATAGTCCTCTGCATTTTGCCCATCACACATGGAGCAGTGGGCAGCAGTCAGCAGCCACGCCCGGGGAGCAGTGAAGTGGGGACGATACCTTACTTAAATGGTACCTCAGTGGTGCCCAGGCTGGGACTTAAACCTGCAACCTTCTGATCTCTGGGGCAAAGTCCTAACCACTAGGCCACCACTGCCCCTGCTTTGCTAACCTGCTGTTGCAGGAATCTACAATATGTTGATGAAAAATACTGGCTAACAGGTGGTATAACTGTTCATGACATTCATTTTTAACTGCATGTTGCAACTGTAAAGTTGAACAGAAAAGTATTTCACACCAATCTCAAACCAGCAACAGGCTTTCAATAGTGAAAAAGTGAAATTTGATTTTCTTGCTGATGTTAGCAGTGAAAAACATGGAGTGTAAACTGCAATCCTTCACAACCCTCCCTCCTTATCGTTCTGCCATGTGCTGACTCAGTGGAGTGGCAGCATTAGTTATTTAGAGATCACCGTAAGTCACAGTCTTGAAGAACAGGAGGATTTTGCCAATGTAGGCCCTCAGCCCTCAATTCCACCCAGCAGGACTCTTCTCCTTTCTGTTTATCCATAAATATTACACACCATCAAATGGCAGGGGAGCGTCATAGACATGCTGGAGCCAACAAAAAAAACAGGTCTCTGCAGAGGTGGAGGCTGGGGAATTACACTTCATACACAGCTCTGACTTTAAACAGGAGTTTAACAGTGTGTGTCATACAACAAAACTGTATCACTTTCCTCAAAAGAAATACTGATGTGTTGGACCCCAATGTGTTGCACTGTGAACTCTGTTGACTTCACAGAAGCAAACTTTTAAAGGTGGGAATTACGGTAAAAAAAAAAAAAAAAAGCTAATATTTTTATTGTTTGCAAACGCACCACCACAACTGTATTGCTCAGTTTAAAAAGCTAGAGTTTAAAAGTATGAGAATAGTGGTACTTTAAAACCCCACATTTGCAAAAAATAAAAATAAAAAACCCAAGTCAACAGGCTATTCTTCTCATTGAGGATTGTCTGTGCGTTCTGTAGTGTTTTATTGCTGATTTCAAAACTGTGATAAATTTTCTTTAGCATTTATAGCTGTTTTGATGACACTAATGATATACTGTATGATATGTGCTAGAATTAGAAGTCAGCTCCTCTAGAACAGCTCTGCAAAAACTTTCTTGGCTGTAAGTCTCCTGCACACAAGGAAAGAGTATAAAAATAAAAAATATATATATTCTTTTATAATATATCAAAAAAATTAAGAACGGGGGAAACCACAGCTCAGTGCCATTAAAAACTATGGCAACCTAGATATCATTTCAAATGAATAAAAGTCCTGTTACATGCACAAAGTCAGACGGTTGAACCTTTTTTGTAGAAGAAAGGGAAAAGTGCTGGGTACAAATAAAGGAACAATTAATTAAATTAAATACTTGTTTCTTTGCAATTTTACTATATCAGAACAATGACAAAATATTATCAACAGCCCATCCTCACTTGCACTACATATAAAGACCATCAGAAACGCCTGCTTAAACCTTATTTGGACTGGATTCATTCATCAGGGTACATCTGAAATAAAATATCCTCAGCAATAACAAACTATGGGGCGAATGAGTTTTATTGAGTTTATCCACAGAGCTGATGAGGTGTGAAGAGACTTTGACAGGGGAGCCCAGCTCTGGTCCTGGAAGGCCAGTGTCCAGCACAAGTTAGTGATTTATCTGATCAAACACATCTGGTTCAACTCCCCTGTTAATTGCCAGATGCAGTAAGTGCGTTTGAAGAAGGGAACTATCAAACTGTGCTGGACACCGGCCCTCCAGAACAGAATTCAGACACAGTGTAGCAAGCACAAGTCAAAGTTCCACCCTTCAGACCAAATAATCAACTGAGAGACACCGCCACAGCAAACACTGTTCAGAGATCATCCCTGAGTTTTTCATGGGTTATATCAGGACAGGTTTAAAATGCAGTTGTCAGGGAAGAGTTGTGTTTTTCCTGATCAGAAACCCAGGTAACCCTTGGTTATTGCCAGGTTCAGTGAACGTGTCTGAGGAGGGAAACTACCAAACTGTGCTGCCCATTGGCCCTACAGGACTGACTTTTGACCCCTGCCTCGCAAAATAGAAAAATGCATCAAAGAAAATCATAAAGCAAGATTTACCTTGTCAAAAGCAGGGTAGACTGCACGGAGTTCAGTTAGCCACCCGTATGGCATGTGACCTACAGGATACGTAGCGGTCAGAACTGCAACTGCCTAAAAGGAAATGATTCAAATACATACATCAACACTTGATACGATACACAACAGCACCAAAGGGCGAAATTGGTCACATCAGCATTTTAACAAATTAAGGCCTACATGACCAAGGGCTTCCTCTACAGCAATTACAAAAAGATAAGAATGGCTTAAGGCAGACAGTGGCACAGTAGCTCCCTGAGGTCACAGAGGCTGTGAGACAACATTCTCTGATAAGAGAAGAGTCATATGGGAGCTGGACTCCCAAGCATGCACAGTTAAAGCAGGAAGTAAAAGTGTCATTAACTCATACAGAAGACATAATTGTCTTCTTACTTTCTTCAGTTTGGAACTGAGGCCAATGTAGTTGAAAATATGTGGATGTCTCAATCAGATCTCAAAGATTGTTATCAGGACTGATCAGGGCATTTTTAACAAATCTGGATTGGCTCATCGTGGGGTCTAAATGTCAGCAGTGGAAAAATTTTCAACTGGAAAGTGAAAGCAGTCCAGTAGCCACATGGAATGTTTGTAATGAATACAGGAACACAGAGTTCACTCTGGAAAATCAGCTCTACTGCACTGAAGCAACACACACTGGAGGACACTCAAGACAGTCAAAAGGCAAAAAATTATTACCTATGAGGAATTTTATCCGATATGACTGCGATCAGTTTTACAATAGACTTTGAGTTTTAAAAGTTTGTACAGTGTTGATACTTAATCTCACTGTGCACTGGATTAAACCCTTGTTTAAATTAGGGTGCAGTATTGAAGCGGCTCAGTGTCACTGATCTTGTACAGCAGTGTGTAAAACAAGCAGTCGAGGACATCCCGGGCACAAGACAAGAAATGACAAGAAATGGGTCTACATCATGTTTCGCAAAAAAAATGTGAGTTTCAGTTGTCAGTGGTCGAGTATATACACTGGATTTTAATAACTTTAATGCCCTTGAGGAGAGCACTGTGAAACTGTTATCTAGGAAAATACAAATTCACTGCATGCCTCAATCAGCACACATTTGCCTAAAACTATGCCTAGTTGCTCAATAATTTGATACGGACATATTTTCTGACACACTGATGTGTATAAAAATAGACAAAAGTACATGACCCACTTAAAATCAGTAGCAGCAGATGCCATCTTGATCAAACAAATGTTTGCCATAGCTGCATCTGGTGCTGGAAACGCTCCTTAAAGCTCAGGAAAATAGTGTGGAAATCAATTCTGAACCACTGAAGCAGAGCTTTTGTATGCATACAGGGTATTTTCACACCTGAACACAAGATATATGGTCTTAGGTGTGTTATGAGCAAACATTTACAAGCACTGTTCATCATCATAAAAATATCTGAGGCAAATAAACAGAGATGCAAGGGGTTGTATAAGATGACCATGTTAGATATTAACACCACAAGGTTTCATGATTAAAGAGCATACTTTCCAAGATAAAGCACGGCTATACAAACACTGGCCTTGTGTATTGTGTCTGAGTGCGTGTCTGTTTATATTTGAGTGTGAGAAATGTGAATTCACGAACCTCTGTGGCAGCAGAACTCCCTTTCAGGTCACGGGACACAAACAGGTTGACGATGGGTCTGCTGATGCGCTGCGTGGCCAAAATGAGGGCCAGGGGCCACCAGAAATTCAGCATCTTTTTAATGGTGGCATCACCCTAAGACCAACACACACAGACACACACACAATCACAATGAGTCATCATGACTAATGGAGTGAGGTAAAAGAACAAGAAAATGGTCAATATGAGTCATTTGACTCATGTTTCTCTTTTCCAAGTCTAAAATATGTCTGTCAGGCCCTGGGATGACGCCTTCAGGGCTTCACAAAAAACAGATCAGGTGCTACTGTAGAGCACCCCCTATCCTGTTCATGGAGTGCACACACTCAGCATGTTTTTTTGTCTCTTCAGTGCTCTAAAAGAACAGACCCAGACCGGGGCTTAATCAGTGCATCAGTGACTCAAGTGCAGGTGACTATTTTTGTCATTGTAAACACCCCATCGCACACTTGCTCAAGGGTACCCCAGTGGTGCATGACCTTCAGATACCAAAGGCAAGGTCCTCACCACTAGGTCACCACTGCAAGCATTTGGTGTACAAACTTCCAGGTCTACATTTCAATCTCCAGGCCATATATGAAAAGAAAATTGGAATCCAAACAGTACATACCCCCACCTCAGGACCACTGGAGTCTGGGATGTTGTCATGGATGTTTCGGTAGTAGCCCAAACCCACAATGGTAAAACGTACCAGAGCCCCCATGTACAGGGACAAGATGGGAATCAACATAGGCTCCACACACTCCAGGTGACTGTGCAGCAGGATAGCCACAAAAACAATCTACAAAGAAAAAGGAGAGGAGAGACACACATTCAGGCTAAAGCTAAATGAAATTATTTAATCACTCAACGTGGAGTTGGGCAATGTGGAGGTATTCATCATTATCATTAAAAATTGTAATCGTTGAGCTATTGTCAGTACTTAAACAGTTAAACTTCATGTTTCACTTCAAAGAGAACATCATTAGTAAATAACTTGTACTCATCATACTTTGATATCATAAAACATACAATTGTTGCCTTTTGTTTCATTAGTTCCATGTTAACAGACGATGGGAAAAATGCATATTGTGACATTGTGTATTGGGATCATTGTATCAAGTATCATGGTAGCCTCCTGAGACAGAGAAGAAAAAATGATTTCCTGATGAATTATTTAAATTATATAGAACTACTGTGGTAAAAATGCTAATTAATTATTTCATTGTTTCATCATATGTCCCTTGACATTGGATCGTGTTTTGAAATTTCTTTTCATATTATTAGTGTAAACAGATGTAGGAAACGCATCTAAAACATTACTACAGTCTACAGTAACTAATGAGGTTTTTGCTTTTAAAAACACAAACGTGTTACATTTAATACACTTGACCAACATTTCCATTTGCATCCTTATCTCCTGCACCATGATTTGTGCACTACCTCTGCCAACCTGGCCTTGATGAGCCTGTGCCTGAACAATAATTTCTTAAGCCAGCAGCAGGTTGAAAAAAAGTCAAAACACTGCTCTCTTCTTCTCTGATCTCTTAGGCGGATTCTCTTTCTAAAATTCATAGTAATTTCCTTTCTGCCACAGTAGGCCCTCTGCTTCCTAAAGTAGGGAGGTAGTCAGTCCTGCAGCTCACTACAAAGAACATTGAATAAATGTTGTGTTTTGAAGGAGTTCAAATTACTGCACTTTTCTAAAATTTGAGGCAAAGACTATCATGTTGAAGAAGCAATATGATTACTAGCAACAGAAACAAAATATGTACAAAGAAAATGACGTTAAAAAAACAAAAAAAAAAACAACATGTGCCGTGTTATCCCCATGTGTGTGGCATCACTGGAAAGCTCAGGACAGAGGATAAAAATTAATTGCTGGGTCTAAGGAGGATATAATATTTTGCCATATTGTCCACCTGTAACAAAATGCAAGTGATTCCTCATTGAAAATGAAACCAAACCAAACTGTGGTAAAAAGTAGCACCACAATCAGTGCAATAGTGTCATCTTACATCCTGGTTCATCTTCATCTTTTATTTACTCAAACATGTGTGAACTGTGTAGTACAGCCTATGCATGGCAGCAATTTGAAATCTGATATACTCTTAGTGTTTTTACATGCATTTGTGGTCCTTACCTGAGCTACGACATCAGAAATAGAGGCACAGCCAACGAGGAAGCTGTGCTTGTGCTTTAATAGGATTCCAGCGTGGGTCCAGGCCTGTCAATGGAAACACACACGCACACACACAAAATGGGCAACCAGCCACAAACAATTACTCTGGCCATCTTCCACACCTAATACTAAAGGTAATCTCGACCTGCAGCACAATGGCCATATGGACAATCTGTGCCATCTGCAAATGACGCTGCTTACTGGGGCCTGTGCTCTACCCTCACAGGGAGACAGAACTGAACAGGCTGTGAACACTGGCATTACAAGCGGTGTGTATACCCACATAGGCATGTGCCCCTTTATGCATTCTCACTTCCTCCCCAAAAAGAAAATCATACACTCTCCATCTGTCCCTTAAAGACATGCCAGATTGGACAGCTAGTGGAGTGGACATGGGCAGTGTGAATTCAGTTTGACTGAGGAGGGATGTCGCTCACCATGGCGTCCAGCAGGGGAAACACGGCCAGGTACAGAAAAGCCCTCCTGGTCTTGTTGCCCACTGAGTCGTCCACATGATGCAGCTTGTTGATGATGTAGTAGCCCAGGTCTGTGTAGGCTGAGTGAGCGGAAAAGCAAAAACAGTTATTGAAACTCAGTTATGCAGTAGAGGAGTAGTGGGTGACCTGAGAATGGAACTAAATTCCCTTCCCTACTCTGGACCATCTCCCATCCCAAGCAGAGCACCTTTACAACACTGAGGAGTTCTCCCGAGTTCTGTAGTCCAATCTCTGGGCAAGACAATTTAGTCTGTACAATGCACATTAAATAGAGAACATGGGATGGGCATTACACAGTTAACACCTTTAAATGTGCAAAATGCAGTGAAAGAGGTTATGTGCAACACACATGTTCAGTGCAAATTTTTTTTTAAATATGTAGATCTATAAATTTTGTAACTTTCTCATAATTTATACTTCTTCCTGGCACTGTGCCCTTGCTGCTGCTCTAACAATGCAGGACAATAAAGGCTCATCATATTAATTCCAGTGCTATTAAGGAGAAAATAATGTTTTAATTCATATTTTTAAATATAGATTTTTTTATGTTAATGATATTTTAAACATATTTTAAAATCACAGCATTTCAAAAGAAAAAGACCATCTAAACACAAGGTTTCAATCTCAGATTACTCACTTTTCTATCCCATACAGCCAACATTACACAGTATGTGGACTTTACAAAACTAGATCAGATTCAGCATTTGCTACAGGTATGTGCCTGATGAGGACAGTGACATCTCTAATGAGACTAAACTTAGTGTTTGAGCAAAATTTCCACTTATCTTTATTTTACCTATTAATTAAATTACTTGGTTTAGCAATTATTGGTTTATTTATCATTCTGAATTTTAAACAATCCTTTAAATATGTAATTGTTATTGCTTTATTATTTGAGCATTGTTTTAATGTTCAGCACTTTGGTCGACCTTGGTTGTTTTGAACGTGCTCCATGAATAAAAATGACCTTGACCTTAATTTAATTTGGAAATGTCAACTGACCTTTATATTGTGTTAAAATGTCAAAAATGTCTATATTATTGATATATTTTTTGAACATCCTGTAACAGTTAGGAACATTTATTCCTTGAAAACTGATGTGAGGTTTGTTCTGCAAAAATATATTTCTAATGGAATTGCTATTGAATCAAACCCTCATAAGGTCATGACTTGCACTTCAAGTCACTTTCAAAGTGAAATTTCTTTATCAAAGTCTTCAGTTCCACTGAGAGCACCTGGTGATAATAAATTAATACATTCAGTGTAAGATTCTTCACTGAGTCACCACAGATAATGTATCACAGTGTGGCCAGCAAGACCCACATATATGCGGTCAGGATGTGGCCGGAGAGAGGAAGGCACCTCGCCAAGCAACAACAATGTGAGCTTTCATCCCATCAACAGCATCATCTCATTTTACGAGGCCATCTTAAGCCTTATAAAAGCGCTGCCTATTTCTGACCTTGACTTCATCAACTTTCTGTAATTTGGTAAATATGGGAGAGACCAGTGACATTGTTTTGGTGCACCAAGTAGGAGGCCAATGGCATTTTGCAAACTGCTTAATGACTGTATAATATCAGTGTGCAGATGATCCCATTTCTCCATGTCCTAGCCTATTTACATGAAAGTGACAACAGCTTGGCAAGAAACCATCCATGCAAGAAGGAACATGGCGATTATGTGTACAGCAACCTGGAACAAAACTCCTAGTGTCAACACGGTGGATGGAAGCATAAGACGAACACAGTGTTCTTTCGGAGCCATTATCACTAGGGTTTGTGTACAGAAGAAAATTACAACCCAAAGCACATCTGGCACAATGTTGAGATGAGAAAAAAAGGATATACAGAGCAAACGAGAGGAGAGTTCTAATGGAAAACAATCAGGGCATATATTGTAAATAGGAATATTTTTTTACACACACACACACACACACACACACACACACACACACACACACACACACACACACACACACACACACAC
>JBBIGC010000013.1:16082904-16096950 GCA_037576955.1 Lepidarchus adonis | reverse complement strand
ACACACACACACACACACACACACACACACACACACACACACACACACACACACACACACACACACACAGTATTAGTAGAAGTTAACATTTCACTTTAACTTGATTTTTACAAATTTAACCTGTTCTGTTTGTCACATAGTGACAAAGTGAGAGATGGAGAAAGTCTCTTGAAGGGAAATTTCAGTTAAAAACTTTGACAGTCTGTGTGAAGTTATCATCAGTTTAGTTCTCACCGTACTACATCCAGACCAAGATCTCACACGCAAGACAAGTACACATTCGAAAATGGAACTCCAAAGTTACCAAAGAAATATTTGGTGTAAAATAATCTGTTCAGTCCAGCAAACGTGCAAGCAAATGGGTCAAGAAACCAAAGCTGAACAGATTGGCTTCTACTACAGGAAGTAGAACTGAAGTTCCAAAACTAGTGTGAGTTTTTGGCTTGAACATTACACCTCTGACATGAACATAATTGAAAATCAAACATATTGTACATACAAGAACAAATTCTATAAGTATCCTAAAAGAAGCGTGGAATCTGTGAAATATACCCAAGTGTGAGAAATAATGGACAGGTTAAGTGTGTACCATTTTTGTTCATGTCGCAATAGCTTGTGTCTGTATGTTCATTTGTCACAGATATATATATAATAGTTAATAATTGGTCAACACTAGATCACAAACCTACATCACAAAGAAAAATCAGCTAGCTGTGTGCAACACAAAAGATAACTCTGAATTTTTCTTTTTTTAACAACAAGTTGTCTCGGTTTTTATATGCAATTTATTTAAAACCGTCTGAATGTCTGAACTGCAATCATGGTTCAAATGTTCCTTAATCTTGTGGGGGATCGAAAGGAATATTGGTCAGAAGAAATATATTAATCTTAGGACTGACCAATTAGAGTGTGGAAAATGATGGCTACAGTTCCAGCAGCAACCATACAGAGCACTGCCTTGCTTCGGTCACGTCTGCTGTTGACGAACACCAGTCCCACGTTCTTGAAGTCGCTCATGGGTCCAGTGAAGAACTTCATCAGGGAATAGGCCAGGCCATAACTGGCCAACATCTCCACCGCATCCTCTTTGACAGTCGCGATCCCTCTGTTCAAAGCCTGTGAAGAAGAGATGGAATACAATGACACATGAAGCTTCAGCTATTCTCACACTGAAAACTAGCCACTAAATTAATTCTGAGCAGGTGCTCTATTCTGCATGTAAAAAAAGCAAACACTTTGCATCCAGACTATACACAACTATCAATTAACACTACATGTCATTCATGCATGCCTCGGAATAATCCCTTAATACTCCCGATTCCCCACAGAACATGCTCTTGTTACTGAAGGCCTGATAATCTGTTTGTATTTCCTATTTATTCATAGCTGCACTCATAAAACACTTAAGAGAAACAAGACTTCAAAGACAATTTATATCATTAAAAAAATGAAAGAAATCCCTTTAACCACCATTGAAATGTATAAAATACCTTTTTATAAATGTTAAATGCTATATATTTGATATGTGGCATTGTTCAGTATAAAATGACCACTTTAAAAGCTCATTTGTGTGCTTTTCCCAAGGTGGACCACCTACGAACTCCAAATTAGCATCAACAAAGCAGGTAGCAAATCCCATCGTGAAATGCCTCTCTGTCTTTAAGGAGTGGCACGCATTAAGTGTGTGAGTTCATGTAGTAGAAGAAATCGAACCTCATAAGTGAAAAAAATCTTAACGTGTTTTTATGCAATGACCTAAGACAGTCAACAATTATAAATAATTACTGGTGATTAACCACATTATGGGCGACAGTGGTGCCTTTGTGTGGATTGCACAAGCTCTCCTCATGTTTTGTGTAGGTTTCCTCCAGGTTCTCCGGTTTCCTTCCGGTTGTCCAAAGGCTTGTGGTTTAGGCTGACTGGCTACTCTACATTGCCCATAGGTGTGAATGTGTGTGAATGGTCGTCTGTCTCTTTGTTGTACTGTGATGTTATACTCCTTCTGTCCAGGGTGAACCCTGCCTTCCCCACAACCAGTCAATGAACCAATGAATAATTAATTATGTTTCATGGAGTTAATCTAGACATTGCATTTTAATTGATGGGGCAAATTTTCATTTACTTTCATTTACTCCCCGCCCCTCACATAAGTCTTCTGTTCTCTAGCTGTATTCTCTTTAAATATTTCAGGATATTCATTTCTGCTGAGTAAACGCATGAAAAAAATTGTAATCCAACTTTAGCTACAGCTCGTCTGTGTCCAACTGCCACAGTCTGAAGAGAAAACTTCTTATAATCTTGAATTTAGCAAACCATAAACTATTCAGACCTTAGAAAGGTCAGTTTTAAAATGGATTTACAAAAGAAAAATTCAACAAACAGTGCTGAAAAGCCCACCCCCGTCATATGCATACAAAGATTAAATGGAAATGGTTCAAATGTCTCAACTGATGGAAAATGCAGACACATTAAGATACACTCATGTCCCTACTGTAGAGACCTTTCGGCTCCTATAACAAACTCCCTGTAATTAGATTTCTAAGAACTTTCTGTGAGCTAGTGACATTAAAAACCACAGCTTTTTATCTCTATTTTACAGTCAGAGATGCAGCCTGACTACAGTCTAGTTCTGCTTTCGTTCTGCTATCTGTTGGGGGATAAAGGTTGCCTAGCTGACGAGAAACGAGATTCCACAAAGCCCTCGAGACCGTGACCCTCATGTGTCCTTCCGTGATGGCACCACACTCACCCTCTAGAGAGAAAGGGGCAGAGAAATTTGTATAAATCTTCTGTAAAAAAGTCTCAGCACTCAGAAAACACTCTGACTACAAGACTTTGGATGCGTAGACAACATATTCATTATACTTTGATATATTAAAAAAATATGGCTGCTGGCTCTTTCTTTGGTTCAGCAAAATGTAAATCTAGTATATAGTATTGTGATATGATGTTTGATTGATGATGCATCACCCACCCCAACAGTGAAAATATTTTGTCAGCATGTGCTTAAGTTTAGCTCTTGCTCCTTGGACGATTCCAGGAATTTTTCGAATTAATTTATTTATCCCCCATTTTTGGGATTTTCTTCTCTAATTTAGTTGTCTTCAATTCCACCAATGTCAGGTTTCTCCCTCTACTACCACTACCAGCACTGAGGGTAAGCAGGTGCACAAATATTGACTTAAACACTAGGTAAAATTTTTAGGCTTCAATTTCACTTTATTGTAGCCTATTTGGAAAAAATGTGTCTTTAATTGGTAAAAAAAAAAAAAAGAAAGAAAAAGAAGAAAAAAACTCTAAAATCAGATTTAATATTTATTTATTTTAAAAAGTGATTGTGTCATTGTGACCACACAACGAAACGCACCACAATAAAATATGACCTCTGCATTTAACCCATCACACATGTACATGGAGCAGCATAGTGGGAATGGTACCCATCTCAAGGGTACCTCTTGGGCTGGGACCCGAACCCAAGTTCCTTAACACCACTGCTCCACCCATGAGGCCACCGAATCAACCAATCTGGTCCAGTGCCACTGAGCAGTGTCAGATTTACATGCGACTCAGGCAAAGATGGACAGATCCAATGCTATTGAGTATTGCAAGACCGACAGACCACTCACCCACTCATACTGGAGGGGCACACCATAAATGGGTGTGCACTTGGATGTACACATCCTACATTTATTAGTGCTCAAATTTATGAAAACCCTGCTTTGCATGATCACTAGGGCTGTGCTAAAAAAAATTAATACAGCAAAATATGTATTCGTAGACAGTAAATGCAAATATAAAGTAGCTGCTGTATCCATAATGGTAGTTTAAAACTTTTTTGGCAAGCTGTCCAATGGTGTGACCACAGTTTTGAAAGAGAAACATCCCCTATGGTGCAGTGTCCAATACAGCTGCATGGTGCCAGCAAATAACGTAGTGTAAATGTAGAAACACAGAACAAGTGGTCCAGGCGCACAGTGGGCATATGCATACAGTATGTGACGCTAACAACGAGACATGGCTAACACTCACCACGCAAGACTCCATTGCTGAACAATACGCATGTTGAGGCTCAGTTAAATTTTGCGAAACAGCATTTGGAGAAGCCTGTGGATTACTTAGAGACTATAGTATGGTCTGATGAAAGCAAAAGTGAACTTTTTCAAAATTCTACACACCACGTTTGGAGAAGAAATGGCACTGCCTACCACCCTAAGAACACCATACCAACAGTTAAGTTTGGGGGTGGAAGCATCATGGTTTGGGGCTGCTTTTCAACAAGGGGTACTAGCAGACCTCATATTATTGAAGGCAGGATGAATGGAGAAATGTACTGGGACATTCTGGATACAAATCTGCTGGCATCTACCAGAAAGCTGAAAATGAAGAGGGTGGACATTTCATTAAGACAATGATCCCAAGCACAAGACCAAGGAAACAATGAATAGGTTTCAAAGAAAGAAAATTATGTTGAATGGCCCAATCAGTCACCTGACCTAAATCCCATAGAAAATTTATAGAGAGAACTGAAGATCAATGTTCATAAAAGAGGTCCAAGGAACCTTCAAGATTTAAAGAGCGTTTGTGTGGAAGAATGGACCAGTATAACTCCTGAGCAATGCAGACGACTCTCTATACAAGAGGAGTCAAGAAACTGTAATCACCAACAAAGGCTTTTCTACAAAGTATTAAATAAAGTGAGTTCAATACTTATTCCCTGTGTCATTTCACTTGATTTATTATGACTCAACTTGTATACTTAAATGTTCTGATTTCTTTGTATGAATTCAATATTTGGCTTGATGGCAACATTTGGTGCAAATTTTGTGTCAATAGCCCACAATACCCTTACTGATAAAAAAGCTGATGTATCAAATACTTATTATCCCTACTGTATCATGAAAAATAAGAGGCATTGTTTAGAGAACATCAGAACGTCTGACTTGTGGGAGAGAACTGTGCCAAGTTTCATAGATGAACAGTGGATACACAACTTTAGTTTGTTACTTTTGTACTGTTTGTACTGTTATTTATCTTCGCTGCAATTTGCAACCAGATTTGGAGACACAAAGTACCATTTATGTACACCTCCAAAAAGAGTTTGGTGTAGAAATTTGAAATATGAAACCTACACAGTTTCTTCAGTAAAGGTGAACCAATAAACCTTTTTACGTGTGACCACAAACATGTCTCTTTTATCCAAATAATATATTATATAAAAAATAATAAAGGACAGTTCAGCTGTTTAGAATAATTGTGTTTTTTTTTAAAGACATTATTCAAAATGTATCATGATACATATCATATCATGAGGTTGTTGGCAATACCTAGCCCTACTCATCACAACAGCACAAAACACACTACTCTAGTCAGTACCATGCCTCTGCTGTGCTGAGAAAGGTTCACGACAGTATCTCATCAGTGATGGACCTCAGGTAATAATCCTCAGTCTATAATCAGACACCTACAGAGTACATCGACACGGTAGGGGTAACTGATCAGGTCGACCCAACAATCTAGCCACTTAGTGTGTAATCTATAAAGGAAATCAAATTAAGCACTGATACATCCTCTTTTTTACCCCTGCTGATGCTAATGTGGGGAACACAAAGGTAAAGAGAGACTACACAGAGAACTCACAACACAGTGAGCACCAACAGAAAACACGAGCAACGGAAATGTCTGTCGAGATGCTTGTTTCAATAATTCGTCTAAAGCCCCAGCTCTCGCTGCTCCTTATCTTCCATATTCTTCTGTTGCTCTGTCACACTTGCTCTCTCTTGCCCACCCTTCCTTTCACAGCGTGTGCATGAGTGAATGTGTGTGCACGAGCTCCCTGTGGGAAGCAACAAATTCATCTCCAGCCCCTTACAACCGTGTGCAGAGAGATAATGGATGTCTGTTAGTGGGGGCGTGCAGACTCCAGGTTCTACAATACACACACTACTTACTGCTTATTGTCTGCTCCTCAGAAGCTTGCTTTATTCAACAGGGACCCTATAGATGGTCTACAGGAGATAATAAAACCCATCTACAGAAGATTACAGCTGATAACGCATTTTCCCCACACGGATGGTATTTTCATAATTATTTCACAGATATTTTTCTGTTCCAAGTGCCCCAGAACTACTGATTTCTTAATGCTAAAACATCTCAAGCCAAAACAGTGAATCATAGATTTTTTGTCAACAGTGCAAATACTAAGCAAATATCTACAGCCATTGAATGCGAATCTCTGTTTTAAGTCCTGTTCATTCTCACAATTTACTAATCAAGACTTCAGGCAACATACACAGGGGCTCCTTCTATGTTTTTAAAGCCCCAAGACAAACAAGGCAAGGGATTTCAGAGTTCATGTTTGTACATGAGTGAATTAAAACATACACCTGGTACACACTCAAATCAGGGGACAAAACTGATGAAAGCCTGTAAAATGATGGGAATAGCCTATGTTATGTTCAGAAGTCTCATGCATCCACATTTTTTCCAGGGCGGTCACGATTACTTAATTAAAACAAACAAAAAATGTTTAAAAGTAATGCTTTCTATGAATATGTTTAGATTAATTTGCAGTTTGAATGATAAACAGGGAACCAACATGTTAATAAAAATGCTTGTGTGTATAGAACTGAAAGGGAGGAAACTAGCAAAGGCAGGATCTCACAAATGCAAGCACTTTCATATAGTCACCAATTTTCACATGTAGGTTAATGGGATGGAAGATAAATCAAAATTAGAGCCAGGGACAGAATAGTAACTCAACTATGAACCATTTACAGTACATCTGTAGGCCTGCACATGAATATCTGCTCCCAGTAGCCATGTCCATGTGGGTGGAATTGCCGGAAAGTGAATTCACGGTTAGTCTCAAACAAGCCTCCTATCCTAATTTCACAACATGCCACTTTACTTGTTTGTTGAAAAAGTAACCAAATTGCAGCCACCTACATCTTTTTTGGTCAGTATGTTTAACTGCCCTCAGGATCAGCGCAATTAGAAGCAGAGTAGGTGGACGTCCAGTGAAGCATTTCACCAGTGGGAGAGAAGTCCTACTGTCTGATAAACACATCCCTGTAACGAACCAATGGGTTAAAGCTTCTGGTGCTGCGTGTCAGACAACTGCTATTTAAAAATACAATTTCCGAGATGATTCACCCCCCCCCCCCACCCTCCTCCTTCAAGAATCTGTTTCTGAACTAGTAGACATTTTCTGTAACTAGATGCAGACAGGCAGGCTTGAACCCCTGATCAAGAAATTCTTAGATTCAAAGATTAAGAAAGTGCTGGTTATAATTTAACAACACTTTCCCCTACTAGATTAAAAACACTGATTTCTAAAAGCAGAACTAGAACTAGACTTATTAGATTAGATTCAACTTTGTCATTGTGCAAGGTATGAGTTTAAAGCTAATGATATGCAGTTAGCATGCAACCAGAAAGTCAAGGAAGAGAATAAATGAAAGGACAGTGCAGTAGTGATGCTGTGTTACAGTTTGTACTGTAATTGAGCATGAAGAGCAGTATTTACAGATTAAAGATATGTACTGTGAATAAAATATTATAAAGAGGAATGAACAGAGTTGAAAGTGGCATGTACAGAATAAACAAATGTTATATGTATAGTAGAGCAAATGTACAGTGGTTGTACACACACAGACACACATACATACAATGTCCTTCATAATTATTGGCACCCCTGGTAAAGATGTGTTAAAAGTCTTAAAATAAATTCAATTTTTATTGCAGAAGCATATTCTCACAATGAAAAAAATTGTAGAAAAGTTGACCTTCAACTGAATTTTAATGGGGAAAAAAATCCCTGACTAAGAAATAATTATTTTTCAAAACATTGCCTGTTCCACAATTATTGGCACCCCTAACAATTCCTAGAAAATAAATGTAATTGAAGTATTTCTGTCATTTCTACAGTAGTTTACAAAGTTGTATTTTGGAACATTTCATTAGTAAATCATCACTTCCTGTTTCTCTGGGGTATAAATATGATGTGACACAGAGGCCATTTCTCTTATTCACTTTTCAACATGGGAAAGACAAATGAACACCCCATTCAAGTAAGGCAGATGTGTATCAAGCTTCACGTCAGGCAATGGCTACAAGAAAATAGCCACTCGCCTGCACCTGCCCATATCTACTGTCAGAGGAATCATTCAGCAGTTTAAAATAACTGGAACAGTGGTAAACAAACCTGGATGAGGGCACAAGGTTATTTTGCCACCACGCACAGTGAGTAGGATGGTAAGAGAAATAAAAAGTTCTCCAAACCTCACTGTTGCAAGAAATGGTAGAAGCTAGAGGTCACAAATCCTCCAAAACAACCATCACGCACAAATGTCTGGAGTTTGCTAAGCGGTACTGGGGCTTCAACTGGAATCATGTGCTTTGGTCAGATGAGACCAAGAGAGAGGTTTTTGGCAACACTCACTCTAAGTGGGTCTGGCTGAACACTAAAGAGGAGTATGGAGAAAAGCACCTCATACCCACTGTGAATAATGGGGGAGGATTGGTGATGCTGTGGGCCTGTTTCTATTCCAGAGGCCCTGGGAACCTTGTTGGGATACATGGCATCATGAATGCTTTGAAATACCAGGACATTTTAAAAACAAATCTGGTGGCCTCGGCCCAAAAGCTGAAGATGGGTCGTCACTGGGTCTTTCAGCAAAATAATGACCCTAAACATGTGGCCAAATCTACACAGAAATGGTTTACCAGACACAGAATTAAGCTCCTCCCATGATCATCTCAGTCCCCAGACCTCAACCCCATTGAAAACCTGTGGAGTGAGCTGAAGAGGAGAGGACTCCGGTGACTGGATGATTTAGAGAGATAGTGCAAAGAGGAATGACCGAAGATCCATCTTTCTGTATTCTCCCATCTTGTGAAAAATTATAGAAGAAGATTAGCTGCTGTTTTGTTGGAAAAAGGAGTTTTAACATCAGGGGTGCTAATAATTGTGGCATACATGATTTGATGTAAATAATTATTTCTTAATGTGTAATTTTTTCCTCACTAAATAAATGCACTTGAATTAATGGTTGGATTTTCCTATTTTTTTTTCCATTGTGGCCCTATATTATTTGGAAGACAATTATTTGTAAAAATAAATATAAGCCAAATAAATATAACTTCATTTTGTACAGTGGCAAAGTTTTGAACTGAAATTTTCCTTTAAGAGCGTTTCTCCATCTCTCACTTATTAGAAGAGACACAATACAGTAGAGTTGCAACATTAAGTACGAATGAGTCCCAGCCAAACAGAACATAAATGATAACAGCACTATCGCTTTAAAGTAAGATTGCGTTAAAGCAGGGGTGTCCAGCTCCGGTCCTGGAGGGCCAGTTTCCAGCACAGTTTGGTGATTTCCCTGATCAAGCACACCTGGTAAAACTCACCTGTTAATTGCCAGGTTCAAGCAGTGTTTGAGGAAAGGAATTCCCAAACTGTGCAGGACAGCGGCCTCCAGGACCGACTTTGGGCACCCCTGTGTTAAAGGCAGATGGTGCATGTACAATATAAATAATATTACAATATAAATAAGGTGAAGATGCCAAGAGAAAGAAATTGCTGACTTTATACCTAAAGGTTCAGATTTTAGGCCACATGGTTTAATGAGCTGTGTGTGCAGATGTGTTAGAACTCATGGCATTTGGCTGAGTCGATTAGAGGGAGCTGCTCAGCTAGTGGAACCCACATCTGCAACTAAACAGGGGGAAATGGCAGTTAGTCTTTATGCTGCTGTATGTCCATTATAATGCCCATTAATCCCAGAGTGGAAATTTATATATGCGTTTTACTCATCCATTGCAGTGATCAGTAGGGGATAGGTACCTTTCTCAAGGTAACCGGTCCGCCAATCAGAGACCACTTGAGACTCATCTTTCATCTGTATTCATTTAAATTTCACCTCTATTGGCTTCCATTTGATTTAATTCATTTTAGCTCCGTGAAGCACAGGATGCAAGCTCTGTGAGATCATGTGCTATGGAAATAAACCTGCCTTGCCCTGTCCAGGTGAGCATATGACTGGATCTGTTGAAAGCAGGTAGACCACTGATAAACCTGGTTGGGCCTTATTTCTCTCCCTGCTCTTCACTGTAAACAAAAACAAGGGCAGTTCATGCAGAGGTGACGACCCACTCTCCCACCTCCCCCAAAAAACAGCCCATCCATAAAAAGTGCACATTCATGTGCCTCAGATTGGTGGGTGCTGCATTGTCCAGGTTGAATGGAGCCTGGTGTTGATGCCCTGTGTGTGAACCTTCTGCCCATATATGTGATGCTCTACCCGGGGTTCCACACAAAACAACAGGCCTGTTTATCCTCTCCTCGGACCCTTCCTCAGGTAGAGGAGGAGAAGGGGCCTGAGGAAGATGTCTCCGCGGAGGTAACTATGGCAGCACGCAGGCTAGCAGCAGCAGCGGCCTGTGTGAGGGTGTGTGCGGGGTGAAGCACTTGCCTGTTCGCCGAGGTCGATGGCGATGTTGGTGATGGCCAGAGGGACCAAGAACCGGATGAGAGGCCAGTAATGGGAGAGAGCCGGGAACGTCACCATGTCGCCGAGAGCCGAGACCTGCGGCACATCTGCTACTGCCGCTGCCACCAGGAGGAGAAGCCAAGCTGTCACCTTTAGCTGCGTGCGCGTGCGCGCGTGCGTGCGGTGCCTTGTTTTTCTAGCAGGAATCCAAAGAGATGGGCTCTGTCCCTGCCCTCCTACACAACAGCAGCATCACGAACAATGACGGGGAAAGAGGAGGGCGGCGAGAAATTTCTGCAAACGGCTTCTCCATTGTTCGTCCATCGGCGGAATGGAGAGAGACAGCGGCACAAACGGCGATAAACACGCAGGCGAGCGGTTGCGGTGATAACACCGTGAGAGGGGGCGGGCGGACTGGTCTGGGTGTTTTTTTTTTTTGTTTAAAAATCTGACGCGAGGCCGCCGCGGTGCTGCGGTACATCGGTGTCTCGCGCGCCGATCCTCCTCCTTTAAACCTGCCCCCCCCTGCTCAGCTCTCGCGGCACGTGGTGAACGCCACGCCCATCCAACTGACGTCACAGGGAAGGAGCGTGTACAGCAGGGTCAGAGCGACTCCAGTAACGGGACCAAACCACGTGACTGCACCTACACCGCTTGATTCTAATGTTGGTACCGTTAGCCTTGTAGCCTCAGTTTGGAACAAAAGCAGCTCAACATGGACCAACATGTCTTTCATTACAGCTATCAGTATTCTGAATTGAGAAACAAACTGTTTAGAATGAAGGAAATAATTTTTTTAAAAATCCTTCAAGTCCTCCTAAACATTTTGTCACTCACATTAGAATTCTGATAGCTGTAATCAAAACCACTTTAACTTGCCTTTGTTATTTGTTACAGTTGGTTGCCCCATTGAGTTAAAAAGCTAGCATAATGCCTAATCCTTATAGTAGACATAACCCTAACCTTAACCCCAAGCCATACATTAACCACAACTTTAACCTAATCTTAATCTTTACACTAGTCCTAGCCCTAACCTTGTGTTGGGGCTAAAAGCACCACCAACACTAACAGTTCCACCCCTTGAATTGTAACGCAATGTGCTAGATCTGCATTTCTTTTAATATGATAATTATGTAGGTGTGTATGACCAGATGCTATGTGTCTTGCTGTTTATTGCATTGTACCATTCATTTTCTGACTGTCTAAACATTGGTCAACATAGAATAATTTAGGCTGTTGTTTGACAACTTTGTATTTGATAGAAGACCTTATGAAAGGCTTAGATTATCACAGCAGCCAGCAGTAGTCTGGATCATATTCTCATTCCAGAAACCTTTGTAGTTAGTGACGTACCATTGACAATGTCCTGGTGAAAACATTCTCCTTGCTTATCACTCACTGTGCATACAGTTTCTGGAAAGATCTCTAGATAGGTTTAAGAAGTGGATTTTCAATCACATGCCACATCCCAGTTTCTACCCTGAATCAAGCAACTTCTGAACTCCTTCCTTGTATGCAGGAGAATGGCCCAGAAAGTTCTCTCAGAGCCTGTTCAGAGGAGCTGGGCAGCTGTGGTTTAGACTAATTCTACCAAATATCATACAGTATATCATTAGCTTCATTCAAATAACTATACATGCTAAAGAAAAACTAAACACAGATTTGAAATGAACACCCTACAGAACCCACAGAAACTCATCAATGATGAAAATGGCCTGTTGACTTGTGCAAGTTATGTGGTCGAGACCTTTATCAGATTGTTTCTCAGTAGCAACCAAGCTGCTGATCTACTTGGATAACTTGCATGGTTTAATTAGTTCCATTTTAGCTCCTTTAGCATTTGCCCTCTAATCAAAATAGCCTTGAACTGCATTATTCTGCTGGTTCAACACTTGGACTGCTTTGTTGTTACACATTTCTCTGTTTTGGACTACATTTTTACAGTAAAAAAAGGAATAATGCATAATAAACCTAGAAGTCCTATACCAGGGGTGTTCAGCTCTGGTCCTAGAGGGATGGTAGTTTCACTGATCAAGCATACCTGGTTCAACTTCCCTGTTAATTGCCTGGTGTACTAAGTGTGTTTGAGGAGGGCTACCAAAACTGTGCTGGACACTGGTCCTCCAGGACCAACTTTGTGCATCCCGCCCTATACTGATAGATACTACAAAGATGGTTTGTCTACTATACTCACCTCTGATCAAGGACCCAATGGAAAATCAGAGCACATGGGCAGAAGTCCTGTCCTTTGGTATATTTAAATGTCACTACATGCCTTGACAAAGTATGCAAATGTGAGATTATGCAAATAATGCCTTCCCTACACTCAGTCAGATATCAGTCATGTGAATAGTAAATCTTGGGGCTTGTTCATTGTGTCCCTACTGTGACAGTGGTCCAGATTTAGCCAAAAACAATCGGGAAAACTGGTTCATATGAGGAAGGCTAATAATTTTGCACCAAAAAACTTCTTCCAAAAGCCTGCCTCACTTAAATTGTTTCTTGAAAGTGAAAAGTGAAAAATGCACAACAATAAAATGTGACCACTGTACTTAATTCATCACACTTGCACACATGGAGCAGCAGGCAGCTATGAATATGGCCCAGGGACCATTGTGCAGGACAGTACCTCACACAAGGGTACCTCAGTGATGCCTGGGCAAGGAACCTGCCAGAACCTTCCAATCTCAAGAGCAAGGTCCGAACCACTAGGCCACGACAGCCCAAGACATAACATAAACCCACCCACCACCATAGACAGAAATAAGTCTCCTGGCAAAACCTGACACACATCACAAAATAAGGTTGAATTTAGAGTGTCTGGTCCATGTTTAATCAAAGTAAGTAATGGTAAATTAACCCAAATTCAGCTGAAGGGACAGCATGACTCAAAAGATAAAAAAAACCAAACAAACACAAAACTAGCCTGCATGATTTAAATAAGTGAAATAACATGACAGGACTGATCACTGTCAGCAGTTATTATCCTAGTCATAAGCAGAATGGATTGTGAGCACAAAGCCTAGTCTGATTTTGTTAACACAGTTCTAGTTTTTAATAAAAAAAATCCAAGCAAAATTCACCCAGACACAGTGCGAGGCAAAGCTCACAAAGCTCTGTTTCTTTTAATGTTAAACAGACCATTCGCTACAAAGAGCAACCAAACCAATAGGACCAATGTTCAGTCATCAACCCAAAGAACCCAAATTGCCCTTTAAATGTGCACATTAATTCTTCTGACTTCAAGAATCACTGTAGAGATTTACTTTTGGTGTTTCTGTCTGGACCTGATATTCAGTCTTGATTTCTGGTTGTAATTAGTCAGTGGTCACCTGCTCTCCTGTAAACACACACGCCCTGCAATGATCAGGACGTGCCGTGACACCTGTGCTGTAAGCACTGTTTGTTTATATATATATATGCTTTACAAATGTAACTAGATTTGTTTACTCTCAGTTTACAGTTTGACAGATTAGTTCAGTCACATATGATTGTCTTGTCTGATGGTTGTCAGCACAAACAATA
Organism: Lepidarchus adonis; assembly: GCA_037576955.1. Classification (NCBI taxonomy): domain Eukaryota; kingdom Metazoa; phylum Chordata; class Actinopteri; order Characiformes; family Lepidarchidae; genus Lepidarchus; species Lepidarchus adonis. The sequence goes on along the minus strand of JBBIGC010000013.1, from coordinate 16,082,935 downwards.
ACAAATTATATAATATATAATATGTATCTCT
>JBBIGC010000013.1:16054864-16072400 GCA_037576955.1 Lepidarchus adonis | reverse complement strand
CAAACACATGACGAAGACTTTCAAAATACAAGCACATGAAACACGTGACAAAACAAGACATGACGACATCTGACAGTGGTGCAGTGGTCAGACCCTTTGACTTGCAGCAAGAAGGTCCTGGGTGCAGTCTGAATCTAAAGTTTAAACTTAATTTAAAAATGTTAAAAAATTTAAAAAAATATTAAATAGGAAACAATTAGGTGTTTTAATTGAGAGATTACCTGGACTCCTGTAGGATGAGGTGCACTGTTCCTCTTCTAGGGGCTACCAGGATCTACAGAAATCCTGGGAGAATAGCAGGACCTACTGGAGAACCTGTAAAGATAAAAAGTCTGTAATTTATTCTTATGCTACCTTTACATGTGCTTTTGTGTAGCTGTTGCTTTGGGCTACAAGCAATTCTGTAATATTTCTGCCTTTTCTGATTTTTGTTACTGAATCATTCGTTTTGGCCTTTTCAGCATCAGATCTGCTGGTATCAGCCTGATACTGTTACTAGATATCAGATCAGTCCTATCTATGCTCATTTCTTCTGAAATGGTTCACTCAGAAGCTTCACTTTCTTGTAGAACTGTGATGAGTTATGGGAAGACTTCCATCAGAAGCTCGTAGACTCCACCATCATTGCGCTGGACACATATTTGATCCAGTTCCCTGATATCAAGGTACCCCTCTCTAATTTTTAATGCTTTGTTTGTGTTAGGGTCTTCACATTAGGTGTGTGGCCAAGAAGAAATTTTATATCTAATATCCGCTGCTCAGGAAAGGTCAGCCTGAACTGTATGGCAAAGGTCTGATGGTGCTCTTTCGTCTTTTGTAGATGCGTGTAGCAAAGCGAAGCAGAAAATTAATTGACTACGACAGTGCAAGGCACCATCTCGAGACCCTGCAGACCTCGGCTGTGAGGAGCGAGAAGAAGATTGCCAAGGTACAGGAGGACATGCTTTACACACTTTAGCATCTATATGGTGCAGAATGTGAACCTGATTTCTCTTCTCTGATCACAGGCGGAGGAGGACTTGAAAAAGGCCCAGAAAGTGTTTGATGATCTGAATGTGGATCTACAAAATGAGCTGCCCAGTCTGTGGGACAAGTGAGTGGCTTGTTTGTGAATTATTTAAAAGAATGGGTGAGTCAATACTTGTCAAGATAGAGTGAGATATAGAGAGAGATATTATTTGGGTTTTATCTTTATTTTCTCCCAAAAAGAAAAGTGCTGGCAGGCAGTATACAAGACATAAACACATCTTTGAATGAGAGAACATAGAGAAATAAAAACATATTTGTCTTTTAACAAAAGATCCATGTACATAAACAAAACCTTATTATTGCACAACAGGATCAGAGAGCAAATAATGTTCCATACTTTACGCTCTATGGGACTGTCAAGTTTATACATTTCACATTTAAAAGATGTTAATTTGTAAAATTCAACACCATGTAATACAAAATTATTTGAACTTTGTTTAATTGACATTCTATTAAAAAGAACAAAATAGTGTCTTAAGACTATAATTTGAAGTTTAATGGACAATGACATCACATCTGCACATATGCACATCAACATCACTTGTGTCTTAAACTTAGCAAACCCAAGTTTTAAAATGCAAGGTTAAGAGCTAATAAATACATCAGTTAAAACTATAATTGTGACATTATAAATGGTTTGTGTAAGGAGCTCTATCATGTATTAGTCTTTTTTAATAAGGAGCTTGACACTGAGGTCACTGTTTCATAAAACATCACATTTTGACATATTAACTGACGATAATTTAATTCTGCTTTCACTGCCTCCATTAATAGTTTATCTCTCCCATCGATTCACAAGACAAAAGACTTAATTAAGCCAGAAAAAACCTTTCTGGGTGTTATCTGCTTAACACACTGCAAGCTTGTGTGCTGAATGTGAAAAACTATGGCCAAAGATGAAAGAAAAGCTGACATTGTGTTCGGAAATGACAGTCCAACGCAAGCGTTTATTATTTTTTTTACTGCAGCCATCAAATATTACACTAAAAAAGCTCAATCAATAACATGTCTTACGTAACGGAAGCTTCAGTGTGTTGCCCGCAAGGGGATGCCTACGCTGGGTATGAAAGGACATCATGATTTAACAGTCTGATACTCTGACAGCACGCTGCTTCTGTCAATACTATTGAATTCATTTCATTAGAGTTGAGTACAGTTGGAACAACTCCCCAGAGTTTGGTCTAGCAGTCAGCTATGTGACATGGGAGCTGCACACTCATGGCACCATCACAGTCACAGAAGACAGGTATGCTAATGTATGCTGGGCTGTGTTGTTTGTCTGGGTAGGAGATGGTTTCTGTAATCCTATTGGTGGAAGATACCTGCGTTGATTCCATTGCATTGTTACAGACTCAGAAACTGCTGATTAGGCCTGTATGATATGGACAAAATACTGTTTTAAGTGCATGTGGTATGCCTCACAGTACATTACAAAAGACATGGATGAACTCTTAAAATTGCTTGATGAGATACTGTTATACATTGACCTGCATTATTTTGGATCATTCTGACAATCATTTATATTTGTTTTTAAGGCTGACCTGAATACATCTAATATAGGCTTTTACTTGCGTAATTGAGTATTGGTTAAGTTAGTGTGTGCTTCTCTGTCTGGTCTTTTGAAACTTCTTTTTGTAAGCTGCAATGGCTTGCATAGGTTGCATTACTATATTTTCAGCAAAGGTTTTTAAATCATTTATTGTTAAAATGGCATCACTATATGACAAACCCTTTTATCTCCAGACATTAGTACCTTTAAAGGAAAAAAACCCCCAGAAAAACTGTAACTTTCAAAATAGGTTAATGTAACAATTTATTTTCGACCATTAATCATTTTGACAAAGTGTCAACAGCAGCTGGTGTTTTTAATCATGAAAAATGAAAAAATGAAAAGCTGGAGATACAATGTTATTAAGTGAATCATATAAGGTTTAGCTGAATATATCATAACATGCCAGACATCTGCATCACCTCGGCTGAGAGTACAGCAAACATCAAAATAGGCAGGAAGCTCTTCTGTAGATCATCTTTAGACTGTGTGCCGCATCTCTTCTATTTCACTGTGTGATGGAGATGGAGAAAAGCCTCTTGAAGGGAAATTTCAGTTCAAAACTTTGCTAGACGCTCATTGTACAATACTAAGTCTGTGTTTAGTTATTATCAGGCTGAGTTCAGTTCTCACCGTACTACATCCAGACTAAGATCTCACATGGAAGACAAGTGCACATTTGGCAGCTGAAGCCTGAGCTCTGGCAACGTACGACAGATTACAGTGGACAGTTTTCGACTGCAAACAATGGATCAGTCAATCACCAATAAATTAAAGGTAGCAGTTTCTAAATGGAGCCACAGCTTGTAGACCACTGATCGTAATAGAGGATGAAGACCTGAACCGCATCATTATAATTGCTTCCAATTACACATCTTATGAGTTCCCCTCAAGATAAATGTATGAGTTTAATTGTGATTACATTTTTTAATTGTTTGACTTTATATATATCAAAAAGATTAAGACCACTTGATAAATGGCAAAAAAATCATATGTTGCATGGTTGGATCTTAACAAGGTTCCAAGTAGAGCTTCAACATTCTACAAGAAGAAATGGGAGTGAGACAAAACATTTTTTGAGCATAAAGTGATGAACAATAACGGTGGAGCTACTCATTACTGAGTTCATGTTTGGAAGTTTGATTTCTCTTTTGGAGTGTTTTGGAGGTGTGGTCCTCAACTTTTGGCCTGTTTCAGCCTGTTTCAGTTAAGGCATTGTTTTCAATAAATTGCATTTGCCATTTGTCAAGTGGTCTTGAACTTTTGATCGGGACAAGATATATATATGTATATATGTTCACTATGTTTGTAATGTGCTGTTCAAGCCTCATTTCTTAGATCATCCAAAATCAAATCAGACTCAGAAATTCATCTGCAACATCTGATTTTGGTCAGAATGAAACTGATGTAATATGAAGCTCATTTCCATATTGCAGTATTGCAAAGACAAAAATAACAGCATTAATAAACAAATATTGTGAGGGCCCAATGCAGAAGTTTTTAATGATGTCATAAAAATGTATATGGATGCACTGTGGCTGCCAATAGTGAAAGGGTATATTTTTTTAAGAGTTTAAAGTAAATGTGCAATGTCTAATCTTGCTTATTGCTGATTGACAAAAAGCAGCTAGTCGCAATTAAATGAGTATGCTATAAAACTGCCCAAAAGCACACTTTGTAAAATGTACTAAATTTGTGTGGCTATGGCTGGGATTGTGCTGCGAGTCGCTAGAGCTTACACAGCAGTTAACTGTGGGATTCAGTGACAATGGCATCCTTACATGCAAAGCTATCGCACAGTTTATGTAAGTCACTAGCCTTAATGAATATTGTGACTAATTAAATTCATAAGTAATTGGAATGCAACTTCCAAAAAACAGTATGACCTTTCATGTCTGGCAAAGACTGGGCATGTGCTAATGTGCAGAATCTCTGCATGAGATCTCTGAAAGAGTAAAACGAGAATAAGCCCACCCAGAAGAAACCTGCGTGGTTTGGTGATCTTGAACATTTATTAACTGACAAACTGACAAAAGTACAAAGAAATGAGTTTGGTTGTGGATGTGGTTATGGCCGACCAGCTTGATTGTACAAATCCCATTTCTAGAAAAGTTGGTCTTTAATATGATCATTTGAAAAGGTGCTTATCTGTTGACTGGCCTGTGTGTATATGACACGCTGGTGCACTGATGTAGTGATTTTCACTGATGTATTTTGTAATCTTATGTGTAGTGCAGTAAGAAGTATGTTTAATGCGGTGATGTGCTGTAGTAAGTGCATCAAATATGTCAGTCATATGCAGAGTACAGTGTAGAGCTGATCGTGTCTGACTGCTCACTAAAGGAGCCGCAGCCTGCTTACATAATCCATCCAATCATGTGTGGCCTTAAAGTGCCTCTAGCCCTTCTCAGTGCTGCTAAGACCTTGAGATAAAGGGTGAGGGGTGGGTGGGGGTTGGGGGTATCAGCTTTCTCCACTAGAGGTTGATATACGTTTGCTGTACATTCAGTACATTAGTTATTTTTCTGTATTATGGTTGTCAGAGACAAACATAAGTCAAGTCAGGTATATTTTTCACGTTTTCAAGAGTTGCTCCACAGTGATGTACAACAAAACACTAAATGAAAATGAAATACATGTTAATAAAATAAATAAACAGAAGTAAACATGATATAAAATATATTTATTTAAACATCAAAACATTTCTCAAATGTGAGCAAGTAAAATTGTGCTGCAACATTTAGTGGAAGGTATCTCTAAAGTTTGAGAGCAGCAACAGAAAAAGCGTGATCACTTTACATTTTAGACAAGTGGAGTGATGATCTATGGGAGGGGTTCGTCAAGTAGCGATGAAGAATTTTTAGATGTTTTGTGGGGCTTGTCCATGTAACAGATTAAAACAAACAATACAACATTGAACATTAAATTCACTTTTGACTGAAGGAACATTTAATTGTGGTGGGAAATCTGGATTCTTCACATTGATATTAGTCCAAACACCATTTCTATTCATTGCTAGCAAGCAAATATCTATTCTGATCCTTTTTTTTATGTCAGTCATCATTCAGGTGCTGTGTAATAGAGAGATTGTGGCAGCATGTGGTTAAAATGTCAGCAATGTGGGAATATTTAAAACTAAAACTAAAATGAAAGCAGTGCAGTGGCCTTGTGTAATGTTTGTAATAAAAGGCTTTTTGTGAGGTGGCAGTAAAAACTTTAAAACTGCCAATTTGAAACAACACTTCAAAATTGTAAAATTGTAAAAAAAAACCTCTGAAGCAACTGAAGCAACACGCACTGGAGGACACTTTAAACAGGGAAAGAGATATTTCCTTAAGATAGCTACAATGCAAAAATATGATCTATTATCTAACTATTTTATCAGTTGTGACTGCTATTAGTTTTCCCCCAGGCATTTGGAGTTCTGATGTTTGCCCAGTGTGAATATGTAGCCTCACTGTGCACTGGATTAATCCCTTGTATAATTTAAAGTGTGTGGTATTGAACACATCAGTTTCACTGATCTCATACAGCAGAGTGTGCAAAACTGGTTATCTATATATATTGGATCGGGACACAGTATTGGTAGATACTCAATGAGAAATTCCTAGTCAGTTTTCAGTGTTTCATTAAAACTTTACAGACTGATTGATGAATGTATTTCTAAGACTTTAGACTTTATTCCTTATTTTTGAAGCTCTGTGTTCTAACCAATTTTTCCTGTTGTCTTTGCAGTCGAGTGGGATTTTATGTGGACACCTTCAAGAGTGTCAGCAGTTTGGAGGCCAAATTCCACAGGGAAATCTCCTTTGTAAGTCTCTCTTGCACTTTCTGCTGCTGTCATAAGGAAACCTTGTAACACTGAAATGGTAAAGTTATGAGTTTTTAAATTGGCATTCATTAGTGTAACAAATTAGATATATTAATTGAAATGAAAATGTGTTCAAAATCTATTATAAAGAGCAACTGGGTTTTTTTTTATTGTGTAAAAGCGGACACAAATTACACCGTTTTCTTTTGACAGATTTCATTCATGCATGATGGTTCACCTAGATGTACATGCAATATAAGACTAGGTCAGGAACTAGAGTCCAGCTAGTAGAACCCAGGAACTAGGAAATAGGGTAGTTGCATGAGGCTGCCACACACTAGACAATTAGACATTAGACAGCATTAGACAGTATTGTGCTGATTAAAATAAAGCTCAACATTTTTGTTGTTCTTGTTTTGTTTTTTTGTGAATGTATCACATTTAGTGCGACCTAGCTACCTTTTCACAAACTCCCAGGACTTCAGACTGAAGGCCAGCTGGACATGATGTATGCCATAATATGAAATGCTGTGTAATGTTCAATTCCCACTACCCACGACCTGTGCTTATGAGGCACAGGGTTTAATGGCATTATAATGGCATAGTCCTCAACAACCTTGACTATACAGGAATGAATACTAAACTTTCTTTGAGCATCTGTCTTACTGTGTCTGCTGCCATTGTTAATGCTAGTCTCTCAACAACACATCTTCTGGATCTTCCTAAACATAAGGTAGAGAAGTGCCAAACACCTTTGCATAAACTGCACTTTTAGCAGATTTGCTGACAAAATGTGTTCATTTGAGGTCTGTTATGGCTATTATAAGCTGTGGTGATCAGAGAAAGTGACTAATTAGTGACTATTAGTGGTGTAAGCAGAATATTTAAATTTTTAGACACTGAGCAGCACAGTGCATCTGATCTGCTAATGTGTTAAGAGGGGAGTTTGCTGCAAAATGACCTACTGTGAACACTGCCCTGACATTGCTATTATAAGGAGGTTTCTTTACACTTGTGTAATTTGAGGTGAAGCATGGTGGTGAAGTGTTGCCTCACTGTAAGAAGGTCCTGGGTTCAATTCCTTGACCAGGTGTCTTTCTATGTGGATTGTCTCCCTGTGTTTGTGTGTGTTTCCTCTGGGTGCCCTAGTCTCCATTGTCCAATGGCTTGTGGTTTAGGTTGACTAAATTGCCCATAGGTGTGAGAGTGTAGGAATTGTCGTCTATATCTGTGTTGCCCTGTGATGGCTTAATCTCCTATTCAGGGTGAACCCTGCTTTGTGCCAACAGTCAGCAGTAATTGGCTCCAGCTTCCCCATAACCCAAAAAGGAATTAGACATGAATGATCAAGAGACATGACACATTTAATGTACTTTTTGCAATAGACTTTAGGAATTTAGCCTTGCTTGAATTTAAGCATCCATTTAATATAGCCATATTATCATTTTGGCCAAATTATTATTTTTATGCTGCCAGCCATTTGCCCGTTTTTAAGGAGGAAATATGTGAACCTTTTCATGAGCTCAACTGATAAGAAATCTGAAGCATAGGCAGTTGTCAGGCTTAGCTTTTATGCAGTGAAAAAAACGTGCTTGCTCTGTACACAGAGAGTCTTTTCTCCATGGAGACAAAGACTGCTCAGTGGTTGTTTTTGCTCACTCACTCTCATCTTCCTCTCAGCTGGTTTCTGCAGCTGACGATTAGCCATGAAAGGCAAGTATTCTGGCATGTGTGAGATGTCTAAATTGCAGTGCAGGCATCAGTGAGCCCAGGGGACATATTTATGGCCTATTTAACTCTCCAACAATGCTGCACATCTGCTGAAATCTCCATTAAAATAGTGCGACATGCTTTAAAGCAGCACATGGACTATTTACATTGCCAAGTGTACATTAACCAAAAATAGTTATCATTTCATTTCCTCTCTTGTATAAATTTAAACGAGTCTGAAGACACATTTAGGATCTATTACAGAGGAGCCTCTGGTGTTAGAGGTCTACCACCCTGGAGACTTCAGATCCAACACACCTGGCTCTTGTATTCGAACACTGAGTGTCCTTATTATCTGGATCAGGCTAGATTAGGGTGGTAGACAGGAATGGAGTTGGGCATCCTTGATCTCAGTCCAATTCAGTGTTATTGATCACATGTAAGTTAACACTGGGTCAACAGTACATTGTAATGTGTTGGAGTAGAACCAGTAACTCAGCAGTCAGAGCAAGTAAAATATGAATACATTTACTAATCTAAAAAGTATTAAAAACCACGAAACACTTCAGTTTATAAATATAAAAATCTTAAAACTATAAAATAAAATATAAAACACATACCTTATATACAGTCTTATGCAAAGGTTTGGGCACCCCTTGATAAATAACAGATTTTGGTCATTTTTATTTGAAAAGATGTAAACACAGTATCTCTAGGAAATGGAATATTTTTAGCAAATATTGATGCATAGTTACTTTTAATGTCATAAATTAAACAAAAATAAAAAATAAAATTATTGTTATGGCACTGTGCAAAAGTTTGGACACCCTATATAATCAGTACTTAGTAACACCTTCTCTGGCAGATATCACAGCCTGCAAACGCTTTTTAGAGCTAAAAGCCGTTCATTTCTTGTACTTAGGGTTTTCCCCCATTCTTCCTTGCAAAAGGCTTCTAGTTTTGTAATATTCTTTGGGTGTCTTACATGCACAGCTCTTTTAAGATCAACTCACAAATTTTCAATAATGTTTAAATCGGGGACTGTGATAGCCATTCCAAAACAAAAATTCTAACATTCCAAAAGCTTGCTTTTTTTGAGGTTGTCCATGGTGGATCTTGAGGTATGTTTAGGATTATTATCCTGCTTTAGAAGCCATCCTCAACACAACCCCAAAGCATGATAGATCCACCCCCATGTTTAATGGTTGGCAAGGTGTTCTTTTCATGAAATGCTGCTCCTTTTTTCTCCAGACATGCCTTTGCTGATTGTGGCCAAACAGTTCTATTTTAACTTTATCGGTCCACAGCACTTGTTTACAAAATGCAGCAGGCTTCTGTAGATGTTCTGTTGCATACTTCTGATGTTGGATTTTATGATGAGGATGCAGGTAAAGTTTTCTTCTGCTGACTCTTCCATGAAGGTCTTGTGGAACAGTGCACCACCATTCCTGAGTCTGCCAAATCTTCCTGCAGGTTTTTTTGCAGTGTAACCCCCACTGTGGAAACTGCAAGCTGTCAAAGCTTTGCTATCTTCTTGTACCCTTCTCCTGTTGTGTTCATCAATAACTTTCATTTTCAGAGTCTTACACAGCTGCTTAGAGCAACCCATGGTTGTTGAGTGTCCATAAGTGTGTGCAGAAGGTTTGAAGAATCAGAGTATTTGTAAAGCTTTTAAAATGACACCAGCTGACATTTACTAATGACAGCTGTTGCCATGCATCAGATCTAACAAGCTGATTGAGACTTTGGAACTCTAAGTGTGCCCAAACCACAGTGCGATAATAATATTTAAAGTTTTATTATTTATTTTTGTTTAATTTATGGCATAAAAAAAAACTATGCATCAACATTTGCTGAAAATGTTGTGTATTTTTTTTCTATGTCATAGAGAGACTGCGTTAACATCTTTTCAATTACAAAATCACCCAAATCTGTTATTTATCAAGGGGTGCCTAAACTTTTGCATAAGACTATAAGTTAATAATGATTAATAATGGTATGTTTATTTTAACAGTGATAGATAGAATATAATAAAGAAAATCCAGAAAATCACATTATATAAAAATATAAATTGATTTGCATTTTATTGAGGGAAATAAGTATTTGGTTCCCTACCAACCATTAAGAGTTCTGGCTCACCCACAATAAAGACACCTGTCTTAACTACTCACATGTATAAAAGACATCTGTTCACAGACTCAGTCAATCAGACTCAGACCTCTTCACCATGGGCAAACCCAAAGAGCTGTCTAAGGATGTCAGGGACAAGATTGTAGCTCTGCACATTGCTGGAATTTGCTACAAAACCATAAACAAGAAGTACTATACGTGTTAGCAACGGAAGTCATAGTGTAGCTCCTGAAGAGTGGACATGGCGTATTGTGCTTATTTCAGCAGTAGCACATTGTGCGTCCATGCTGTGAGCATCAGTGTATGGCTAAAGATTGCCACTGCCAGCAGGGAGCTGGAGTAAAGCTCAGCATAAATGCAGCTTTAACTTTCTCTCTCTTTCTTTCTTGCTCTCTGTCACTGTGTCATATATAATGGCAGTGCAGAGGAGGTGTGTGTGTGTGTGTCAGTTGTGCTCATAGTTACTTCTACAGGCTTATTATGGTAGAGCTCTGTTAACACCTGTTTTGAATGCACAACAATAATATGTTTAATGTAGACCAGGATGCACATTCATTTTGCTTCTCCTCCATTTTGACTTTGTCAAGAGCATCACGTGTCCTCTCTGCTGCCATCTGCTGGACAGCTGGTGTGTTACAATAGCAATATGATTTTCTTTCTCATCTTGCATTCAAATGTAATGTGCTACTGTGGTAAAACAATATTAAAATATTTCCACTTTGTATAGAAAACCAAGCAGAAGAGCAATCTCGTTTGTTTATTCCTTGATTTCTCAAGAATTCTCCTCTGAATGACCTCCCCTTTTGTTTCACTAGCTCTGTCACAAGCTGTATGAGGTTATGAACAAACTAGCAGAGCAACATTCAGACAAAATGTTCACCATCCAAGGAGCACCCAGGTGAGCCTTTAAGTTGTATGTTCATGAATAGAATAGTGACATTACAGTGTTTAGTATTTTGCTAAAAAGATCAGGGAATATTGTGTGGTAGCATTTTGTTTTCCAGCTGTTTGACAATGGGGTGTTTCAGAACAGAAAACAAATGATATACAGGAGTCATTATATGTTCAAATGTGTGGGTCTTCCTGTAACTGTCTCAAAACTATGGTTCTTGTTCTTCCTTATAGGAGAAAGAGAAGGTAGGTTGTATATTAGAGCAGATGACTGTAGTGTAGAGTGCTTGTCCATAGCTCTGTAGCAGGAGCAATTTCAATAGTCTCAACAGTATATTTAGCACAGAAGAAGTTATTGTGTCTGCTACAGCTTGGAGTAGAATCGATTGCTAAGTATGTTTGTCTCATACTTAAATATCTGTTTGGCAGTAGTTTGTTGGTGTAGAGTTCTTTCCTTCACCACAGCATTGTAAAGTCAATGTGAAAACTTTTTCTATCTGTTCTGTAATGTATTTTTGAAGCAAAGATTGTATTTTGAAGGGTCTCTGTGCTAGTTGAACATTTTGCTTGAGGTGGTGGGAAGAGGATGTAAAAAATATATTATTAGTTAATATTAGTTAATATAGAAATGTTAGATTTGGGGGAAACAAGACATTTGTCATTTATTGATATGATATGAAGAATTGTGCTTATAGCCTAAAATGCCTATTGGTTAGCAAACATATTTATGTGCAGTAGCTTAAATACATAAAGTACAGGTTCCGCCGAGTGCTATGTCAAGTCGGATTTTGACACAAGTCCCTTGCCGTATTACTGTAAAACATTTGTAGGTGTTCAACTGCATTCTACTACCCATATTACCCATCTGTTTTCCTGCATCAGACACTACGTAGTCCACAATGCATTTCTCCTCATGAAACGCGCCAAATCCGCGCAACACAGTACGCATGTAGCTAAAACCAGTCTCTCTCCTCGCATTACAGTAAAGCATTAAGTAGGCTTTCAACTCCATTCTACTATCGTATGTGCTGGCAACTCGTGCTCTCACCGCTAGTCCCAGAAAGCAACACTCTTTCCACCGCTTTTCCACCCGTAGTACTCACCTACTTTCCTACACCAGACATTACATTGCCCACAATGCATTGCTCCTCATGAAACATGCCAAATCCCACAACAACTTGAAGTGCAATCACCATAGGAGGTAGCAACGTAACGAAGAATTGGTTTATGTCAAGTGCAGTGTAACTCGAGGAATATGGATATGAATATGGCTGTATCACCTAAATTTCATGTGGGATCAATAAAATATCTAACTTTTTGTCTGTCTGTCTATCTGTTTACACAGTTATGAAATATAGACAGTATGACAGATTTGTTTTTGTAATTTATAATCGTACATTAATCAATAATCAATTATTACATTCAGAATAATATGTCATGGTGCACTGATGCATTTTACATCTTTAGTCACAGATTATGTTTTCATTGGCAGCGATTCAGGGCCCCTGCGTCTGGCCAGGACTCCAACGCCTCCTGAGGATGAGAGTCCAGAGAACAGCCCTGCCACCAGTCCCAACCACACACTGAGGCCTACTTCTCCTGGTCCTCCTCGACCCAAATCTCCATCACAGGTGGGTTCTGGAGCCTTTATAGACACCAAATTTGGAACCAACTAACCTATGTAGAGAAGGAAGTCTTGGTCAGTTCTCACATAAGTGTCCTGTATGTACATCCTCAAAGAACACTGCTTTCCCCCCTCTACATCCATGGGTGAATTGCCCTTGGGGAATTAAACCCCAAATTAGGTTCTTCCTACTGCTGTGCCTATCTCTATCTTCTAGACTGTGTGTGTGTGTGTGTGTGTGTGATCTCAGAGATGTTCATGATTATATCCTATAGTACACAGTACAGTTCAAAATGCACTGTAGGATACTCATCTGGATTTGGCAGTGTTTTCTGTGTACGTACATCCAAAATGTAGCCCTGGGCTCGAACTGCAGGCCGGCCACAGGTGTCTTTCAGTGTGGAGTGTACAAGCTCTCTATGTGTTTGCGTCTTACTGTCTAAAGGCTTATGGTTTAGGTTGACTGTTACTCTAAATTGACTATAGATGTCAGTGTGTGTGTGTGTAAATGGTTGTGTGTCTCCATGTTGTCCTGAGATGGCTTGGCCTCCTGTCCAGGGTAACCCTGCCCTGTTCCCGTAGTCAGCTAGGATTGGCTCCAGCTTCCCCCCAAACCTAGAATGGAAAAGCAGATTGAATAATGAATAAACTAGTGACAATTTACAGTCTTTTTTTTTTTTTTTTTTTTTTACAAAGGCTGCAAAGTAACTGGATCAAATAACATATTTTAAATAAAACGATGTTTAGCTCCATCAAAATGAATGCTTAAGTGACGATAACCTCTTTACTCCATTTAAATCTTTTGGCACTTTTTTTTTTTTTTTTACATTGGACTGAAAGGGTCAATACTTCAAGTAGATGAATTGCTAATCTTCCAGTTAAAAATTGAACATGGTCTACTAAGCTTAATTTAATTTTTTTAAGCACTCGATTTGATTCTAAATACATGTGTATATTAATATAGCCAACAAACTGACCTAAATGTGTTTACTTTATTTCTCTTCTGCATGGTACAGAGTGAAGATGTAAGTTGACCTGCAGACCTGTATTTTTTTATCTGCAGAAATTTAGCCACCTTTCTTTTTAGATCAGATTTGGTAGATGTAGCAGTAATATGTTGACGCTTAGAGATTTCTCTGCTTTACTGTGCATTTGACATGCAGAATGTAGTGTAGTAATGATACATGACCCAGAAGTGGGGTAATGGATAATGAAGCGTATATGCCTATGATGTCATTGTCAGCTCAAGATGGGACCTCCAAAGCCGCCTCCACCTAAAGTCACTCCCACCAGAGAAGTGGCACAGGAGCAAATCATCGACTTGTTTGATGGAGGCTTTCCTGAGATCAGTGTCACTTCACCACAGGTAAACGCACATTTGAAATAACATTTGTGAATTGCAATGAGATTTTTTTATGTAGGTTAATTGTATATCTTTTTATCTCTTTTCTGCAGCCAAATGAGAAACCTGGGGAATCTCTTTTGGACATGGACTTTGATCCATTCAAACCAGACAGCAATACACCAATTGGTCAAACCCAGTCACCTGCATCTCAGGTCCTTATCTGTCTGAGCTCTCACACAAGGCAATAACTAAAGCCAACAAAAAAAATTAATAATCAGAGACCACAACACACTTCTCAGTGTTTGCTGCTGATTTCAGATCTGTTCTCTGTGTTTGCCAGTCACATCAACTGTTAATTGTACCAATAAAGTAAACTTTTCAATCTCTTCAGTGCGACATCAAAGGGGTTCACAATGACCTTGATCTATAGAACTGTCAGGTCGCTAACACTGTTTCTTCAAAAACGCTTAGGCCTTGTTCACACTGGCACCTGAATCACGTGTTTTTCTGACGTTTGTGGCTTCACAGTTATAAATTTACTGGCGCTGAACCTTGACATCCTTATGTTAACGTTGTGTGTATATTGTGAATCTAGTAAAGGATGAACCTCAAAGTCCACGGGTTACAAAAACACCCTGGTCTTCCTCATTACTGCCCCCACAGGTGGAAACACAGCATTACAGACTGGGCTGCAGGTTGGCAGTCAACAGAGACAAATGAATGCAAACGCTCAGGTCGCTCACAGCACTTTTTTCCAAGATTTGAACGCCCGTATGGACAATGCCTTACAACATTCAGCAAAAGTGACTTGACTCTCATTGCAGAAACCTTGGTAGTGAAGCTCCATTGACTGAATGTGAAAACGTTCTCCTTGCTTGTGTCTCACCGTACCTAGATTTTCCGGAAAGATCTCTAAATGGGAGCAAGAAGTGGGATTTCAATCACATGCCACATCCCATTTTCTGCTCTGAATCAAGCAGCTTTTGAATTTTTCCCTTGTGTGCATGAGTCTTATGGCCCAGAAAGTCCTCACAGAGCCACTTGAATACATTCCAGAGGAACTGGGCAATCCTGTTTTAAACTAATACTACCAAATATAATACAGTATATAATTACCTTCATCAAAACAACTATACGTTGTAGAGAAAACTAAACACAGATTTGAAATCAGCATGAACACCCTGCAGCACCCACAGACAATCATCAGTGAGGAGAATGGCCAGTGGATTTGTGTAATCAGTGGCGTCAATGGATTAGACATTAATAATGAATATTCTGAATTATTTCATGCTCTTAGCCTTTAATAGCAAATTTAAATTGTTTTTTAATTAATGTAAGGTTTAAAGATTAAAAGATATTCATTCAAAATATATGAATCTGATACTATTGCGCTTTTGTACTTTTTGTTTCACAGGCACTACCTTGGGATCTCTGGACGGTGAGAGAACTAATATTTGTTTATTGGTATAAATGGTGTCTTGATATGTAAATCAGCATTAAGAATTGTGGTCTTCCTTTCCCAAAAGAATCAAATGAGCATTCTTTGACCTTCTAAATTCAGACAGTTCCAATGCATTTGTGGATCTTTTAGTACATATTTAGGACATATCACATTCAAAGAGTCTATGTTGAGTTTCTGGTGTACTGTATTTGATTTACATCTGACATTTGACAGAAACCTCCCTGTTTTCCAGGGAAATGCTGAGGCCCAGTCTGTAAGTAACAACTGAATTATAACATGTGTGCATGAGTCACAGAGCAGTGAGCAAGTGCACTTCACAAAACTTTCACACACACATTGAACTACAGGTACATATATAGGCCAGGCATTCTTACATTTACGTTATTTGCTCATAATTCCTGGGGTGTATTTTTGTATTGGATTATCTGTGATATTGGATGTCTATCGTCTGCTTACCTTTTCCATCAGTCTCTGCGTCT
Source organism: Lepidarchus adonis (assembly GCA_037576955.1). Taxonomy (NCBI): domain Eukaryota; kingdom Metazoa; phylum Chordata; class Actinopteri; order Characiformes; family Lepidarchidae; genus Lepidarchus; species Lepidarchus adonis. The sequence goes on along the minus strand of JBBIGC010000013.1, from coordinate 16,056,370 downwards.
GTTGGTTCTGTTCGACATGGAGGAAAGTAGTACAGACAATAATGCCTTACTATCTGCCTTCCCTGACCAGGCTCCTGATGCTGGCTTCAGTGCCAACTGGACAGCTGACTTTGGCTCTGCTGCTGGAGCCAGTACTGAAGATTCAGAAGATGTTCCACCCACAACTGATAGCCAGGGCTGGCCTCCTGCAGGAGGCTGGCCCACTGAGGCAGTGTCCGAAGGAGATGCAACCACAGATGAGGTTAGATGCTGGGATATGGAACACAACCCAGAATCAAACCCAGACTGTGATCCCTGTCCTGTGGGGGTTGGTGAGGCCGAGCAGCAGCTGGGTCAAAAGGGCACAGAAGCAGACGGGACCATAGATGAGTCTGAATGGGCGCGGGACCAGGCAGGGTGGGACACAGGAGCGTCAACAACAGAGTTATCAGAGAGAGGAGATGAAAAGCCTATGCCAGGGATCATATTTACTAATGAGTTTGGGCAAGAGGTACCAGAAGCCACAGAAGATATTGGACAGGGACTGTACACAGCACAAGATGAGGGAGACAGTTCTACCTGGTATTTATCAGGTCAGGCAGATGTGGATGGGTCAGGTTCTGATTATGAAACTGCTGAGGAGTGGGGGGATGCTCCAGGTCAGAATGGAGGCTGGATTAGCGCAGATGATGAGCTTGACTCTGCAGATAATGAAGGGCCAAACGCAATGTGCAACCAGGGTGTTACTAGTACCATTGTGACCCAAGAAGGTTTTGCTGACTGGGATACAGCTGATACGTCTACACCCTCTCTAGAAGAAAGCACTCAAAGTGGTGTAGACTTCGGTGGAAGCACATTTTCAGTTACGTGGGACCAGTCAGCAGTGACAGAACCAGTGAAACCTAATGAAATGACTGGGCTTGGGCAGCAAAGTTCAGTCTTCAGCACAGTAGATCCCACAGAGCAGAAAGAGAGCAAAGACAATTCTTTTGTAAAGATTTCAGAATCAACTCTGAGTTCAGACCCATTTAGCACATCAGAGGGTGATCCATTTGGGAACGATCCATTTGCCACATCAGAGGAGGATCTATTTGGCACTGGGAATGACCCTTTTGCCAACCCAGAAAAAGATCCTTTTGAGCAACCAGATGCATCTAAGTTGAAAAATGCCAGTGTCCCTTGTGTTACAGAGGGTAATATTTTTGGCCCTCAGAAAACTGGTTTTACTTCAGATCCTTTGGCATTCCAAGCAGGAGATGCAGGTGGGTGGTCAGAAGATCCGTTCGCTAATGAGGTCACCCCAGAGCCTTTAACCAGTGAGAGTACACAAAGCCCTTTTATCAGTGAGAATAACAAAGCGATAACAAGCGAAACTAACCAAGCGCTTTTTGCATGTGAGACTAACCAAGACCCTTTTGCATGCGAAAATAACCAAGACCCTTTTGCATGTGAGACTAACCAAGACCCTTTTGCATGCGAGACTAACCAAGACCCTTTTGCATGCGAGACTAACCAAGACCCTTTTGC
>JBBIGC010000013.1:16043652-16054764 GCA_037576955.1 Lepidarchus adonis | reverse complement strand
GAGACTAACCAAGACCCTTTTGCATGCGAGACTAACCAAGACCCTTTTGCATGCGAGACTAACCAAGACCCTTTTGCATGCGAGACTAACCAAGACCCTTTTGCCAGTGAGGCCACACAAGAGTCTTTTGCAGGTGAGACTAACCAAGAGCCTTTTGCAGGTGAGACTAACCAAGAGCCTTTTGCAGGTGAGACTAACCAAGACCTTTTTGCATCTGAGACTAACAAAGAACTTTTTGCATGCAAGACTAACCAAGAACGTTTGGCATGCGATACTAACCAAGACCTTTTTGCATCCGAGACTAACCAAGACCTTTTTGCATGCGAGACTAACCAAGACCTTTTTGCATGCAAGACTAACCAAGACCTTTTTGCATGCGAGACTAACCAAGACCTTTTTGCATGTGAGACTAACCAAGACCCTTTTGCAAGTGAGACTAACCAAGACCTTTTTGCAAGCGAGACTAACCAAGACCCTTTTGCAAGCGAGACTAACCAAGACCCTTTTGCCAGTAAGGCCACACAAGACCCTTTTGTAATCGAGACTAACCAAGGCCCTTTTGCATGCGAGACTAACCAAGTCCCTTTTGCAAATGAGACTAACCAAGACCTTTTTGCAAGCAAGACTAACCAAGACCCTTTTGCAAATGAGACTAACCAAGACCTTTTTGCAAGCAAGACTAACCAAGACCCTTTTGCAAGTGAGACTAACCAAGACCCTTTTGCAAGTGAGACTAACATTTTTGCCAGCCAGACTAACCAAGGCATTTTGGCAAATGAGAGTAACCAAGATCCTTTTGAAATCGGGGTCGCACAGGAGCTTTTTGAAAGAGAAGTCACAAATGACTCTTTTGCCAGTGACCCTAACCGTGACCTTTTTGCAAGTGATGCAGCACAAGATCCTTTTGCCAGTAACACAACCCAAGACCAATTTTTCAGTGAGACAACTCAAGATCCTTTTATCAGTGAGCACAACCAGGGATGGGCAGGAAGTTGGGAGTCCGCAAGCACTGGGGAAGCAGGTGGGGAAAGGGCAGACTCCAGTGGCCACTCTAATGGGTTTCCCCAGTGGGCAGCCTTCCCTCCCTCAGATGCTGATCCAGAAAGATCCAGTAAGGGTTCCTGGCAGGAGGTGAGTGGCAGCAGTGGCTTCTTCTCCTCTGATGGCCAAGGGGACTTCATTGCAGGCTGGCCTGGTGAAAGTGGCCAGACTCAAGACCAGTTTGCTTCGTTTCCTGGTCCAATCCACACCACTGGTCCAAAGACTACATCTGCAGAACACCCACCCGGTCTTAAAGAGCCAGAAAACTCTGACCTGTCTGAAGATGAGGTTGCAAATCGGAGATATGGAAAGTTGTATCAAGAAATAGATACAGAGAGAGATGAGGTACCTGAACTTTTCCCCCTGTGTAGTGTAGCATAGAGTAGACCACAGTGAGAGATTCCCTCTTTTCCTGCCCACAGATGAAGCACGAGTTTCCTGCTAGAAACCCCCTCGGACCCCAAAATCCCCCACACTCTACGGACCCGACTCCTGTGCTCCTCTCTGTCCTGTGCTTGCTCTAAATGTTTGTTAGTTCTGCTGAGAATTTTAAATAGCATTCCCACTCCCTTTTCACTCATACAGTTTAATTGTATTGAGGGACCACATGCTAACCATGTCTTTGATTTGGTTTAGGTGACCAACAAAGCTTTTAATGGATTTCCTCAGGTAACTAGGAAATTGGATGTATTGATTGTGTAGGAACTTCATTCTGTTTTATGTAAAAATGTGTCTGGATTGCTATGTGGACAAGAATTACATAGACCATCTTTGATGCACAAACCAGAATCTTGCTGAACTGTTTATAAAGTTACTGTGTACAGGTAGTATGCCAAAGTTTCACATCAGGGTTGCCCACCTCTGGTCCTGAAGGGCCAGTGTACAGCACAGTTTGGCAATTTCCCTGATTGAGCACACCTTGTTCAACTCACTGGTTAATTGCCAGGTTTATTGAGTGGTTTTGAGTGGTGGACACTGGTCTTCCAGGAACAACTTTGAACACCCCTGCTTAAAAAAAAAGTCTTCAGGTAAAAGCAATGTGTAGATTTATAAATTACACTCCTGGACAAATTTATGCAACTCTACAGTTAATGCTCTTAAGGCACTTAATAGTACTGCTGTAATTATCCCTACTAATACCTTTTCCTGAATGATCCCCTCAATATATTTCTTTCTAGAAATTAAAAATGATATCTAAGCTTGTCAACTAACCTTAATGTTACTGCTACACTTCTAAGATGTCAAAATTGACTTAAATTCAACTTATACTCAAACTTATGTTAAACTCTCTTCCTTTCATTTTCTTTCTTTTTGCTTTCAAAGACGGACACCTCAACACCATTTGCGACAGACTTTGATAAAATGGTGAGTCATTATATTTGCATGATTACAGTTTATAGTTTATTAATTTTACAGTTTTTGACACATGCTCCTCTTCCACAGGTAATTCCAATTGAAAACATTATTTAATTTTGTACATATTGCAAACTAACATGTTATGTGATTGATATTATGTCAAGCGGCTGCATTTGGAAACATATATTCCACATTATTATTTTGTATTATAATTATATCATGGAAGAACCACATTCTAGAACCTGACATATGTCTGTCTGAACCCACTTGCTGAAGATACTGAACATAAACATGAACAGTTATTTACAAGCCCTCAGACACTCCTCCTGGCTCGGCATATTTATAAATGGCATTAGTTCAGTTCAGTTTTATTGATCATATGCAAGTTAATGTACAATGAAATGTATTGGAACAGTAACCAGGAACCAGTAAACTCAGCAATAAGACCATGTAATATATTATATACAGTATATGTATATTTATATGAGGGATGTTTAAAATGTTCTGCACTTTTATATTCATACTAGAAGCAGTTAAAGCAGGAGTAGTAATCATTCCTGTCTGAACATGTCATGTGGCTAGTTCTGTCTAGCAAGCTGACTACTCTTTAGTTTAGTTTGAGAGTTATCACCCTGTGGTAAAGATGTGTAAAAATATAAAAGGTATAAAAAGAGCACAAGAAGTAAAGGTTAGGTATAAGAAATTGTATGATGTGCAGTATGAAAAGTGACCAGTGCATACTACACTATTGCACATTGCAGGCAGAAGTATTAATGTGAGAGTTTGTAGTGCAAGACCTGGAGTACGGTGACAGTGAGCACAAGGTGAAGCCAGATTTTTTAATACCGTCAGAGCAGACTAGACAAACCCTTGTTTTGTGGAGGTTAGCTTGGCTAAATGGGTTTCTAGTTGACACCTTAACAAACCACTCTAGCCTTTATGTGCTCTTATTGGTGATGCAGCAGTGGTTGATAACTTTATCTCCATCTGGAACTGTAAATAATTTGCTAAGTTGTCAACTGTCAGGTACCAATCTTGAGCACCACAAAACTGGACCATTTGATACTGAAATTATGGCACAGGTTTAGTCTCCTGCTATAAAGGATTCTGGTAATTTGTGCAATGGAAAATACCCCAAATATCTGAAGTGTCTTAAAAGTGAGAAATTATTTAAACTATCTGAAGCCCTAGTGTTTAGACTGTGGCTGAGCAATCTACCTGTCACAACGGTTAAACTAGCAGCATTTTATGTGACTGAGATGTTTGTTTTTGTAATTCCTGTACTGTCGGTATATGTAAAGCCTGAGGCTGAGGCCCCAGAAGGGGCAGAGGCAGGCACAGAGGCAGCCCCAGTGGGGCAGGGGGCTCCAGTCCCAGATGGAGAGGTGGCCCCTGTCCCAGTCGCTGAGGCTGGCGAGGGGCCTTCGGTCACTACCCCACCTGCAGAGACCACAACTGAACCAGAAGAGCCGCCAGAGACCACTGCTGCTACCAGCCCACCTGCAGAGACAGCAGTGAGTGGGATTTTATGCCCCAAATGTCATCATCATGGCGATTATTTGCATCATTGTCATCATCATGCTGTCACCACCAATCATCCCCTTCATCATCATCATCTTGTCATCAGCATCACCATGCATCATCATCATCATCATCATCTGTTACTGTAATGATCCGTTTCCGTTTTTACCATCAGCATTACTATCATCAATCTTCTCCCATCTTTGCTGGATCCTCTTCCAATTCATCTTTATGTTTTGTTGTTTTCTACAATTTTGACCCACAAACTTTTTGTCATTTAAACATGACATTTTTTGTGTTTAATGATGTTTTCCTGTGCTGTGTTGCTCATTAAGAGCGCAGTGGAGTCTCCTGTGGCTGCTGAAATTGAGACAGCAGAGCAGACTGAGGTATGTGTGTTATTCCCTTTTATCAGCCTGCACAGCCTGATCCTTCCAACTGCATCACAATGCTTCATGAGATGTGCTACAGCAGTAAAACATGTTCCAATTAGCTGCCATTTTCAGTTTTTTCTTTAAATCCTTTTTGTTATCATTCTGCTATGTATAGTTTATTGTATGTATAGTAATTTAATTTTTTTATTATTATTGTTTTATTTTTTTATTTTATACATTTGTGTTGTATTGTAAATATGCAATATTTCATTTATTGACGTGTATCTTTTTTTTTGCCTTGTATTAGATCTCATTTTTTATGATTATATTTGTTTGATTTAATTCTGTTTTTTTCTGTCAGACTTTTGTGTACTTTTTAAGTTTATAACATTTAGACATCCTAACATTATGCAGTTTCTGCAGTTACTGGTAAAACGAAACAGAAATTGTTTGATCTTACCCTTGATCCTAATGATGGTTCACTGAGTATGAATATTACCTACACTATGTGCTCCAATAGCTTTAGATACAGTTATGTGCAAAGGTTTTAAAAACTGTTATCTTAAATTTGTAACTATTATGTGTGAAATAAATACACTTCTTTTTCAAAGAACACACTTCAGAGCCCAAATACTGTTGATTTGCTGATAAACGGAATGAAATGAAAACCAAATTTAAATGTGGCCTTAGTTTCTAATAGGGCAGCACGATGATGCAGTGGTTAGCACTGTCACTTTGCAGCAAGAAGGTCCTGGGTTTGATCCCTGGGCCACAGGTGTCTTTCTGTATGGAGTTTACAAGCTCTCCCCACATTTGCTACAGTTTCCTCCCACTGTACAAAGGCTTGTGGTTTAGGTTGACTGCCTGCTCTAAATTGCCAATAGGTGTGAGTGTAAACCTGTGATGGGTTGACCTCCTCTTGTGCCCGCAGTCAGCTCGGATCGGCTCCCAAATTGGATAAACGGTTTGGAGAATTAATGAATTAATGAAACTTTTGCACAGCTGTATCTGAATGTTGGTATTTGGTTAGTGATTTCATCAGTTACTTTGGGGGAAAAAACATGATTGGCCTCCTTTTATGCATAGACTGGCCCAGCTGATGTCGCAGAAAAAGAGCAAGTCAGTGAAGAAACTCCGGTAACTATGACTTATGTCATGAATGGCATAAGAGAAGCTCAAATCATATGTGGCTCTGCTTCATATGAACTTGGCTGTGTTTGCTACAGATCCTCTGTGCCGAAGAGCATTTTGTGATTTGGTTCATCAAAATAAATGAAACGACAATAATGCACTAAACAAAAGGACAGCTTCTGCTATCTGTTGAGATATGTCTGTTGAGATATAGATATGAATCGCAGCAGTGTGAGGTTTCTTCTTTTACTGTATGTAGGAATCTGCTCCAGAGGCAGAGGCAGGAGAGGAGCCCCATACAGAGGCTTTGGTAATACCTTAATCTTATCTATGGTACCATACAATCCAAGTTTACTGCACAGGATGTTTTGTGGAGGTTTTTGCTTTGGACAGTTGACAACAAAGAAATTAATTATTTTATACTGACTTTGGTTATTAACATGATGTAATTCAGAACATACATGTTGCAAAGTATGAATAACATTCCATGCTAACAAGTAAAATACCTCTAAACAGAAGACTTTCTGAAGAAAGTCATTGTTCTAAAACCAAAATCTGAATAATTTTAAAGACTATTTGTTTGAAAGAACCGTTTTGCTCCTGCTGACTGTGTGCATGGAATGATAATTCACATGTTTCCTTTTGTGCGTAGGCCTCTGCGGAAGATATAGAGTCTCCTATTGAAGAGACTCCGGTAACTACTTGACACTGATTTATCCCAATACTGCCTACAGCTCTGAAGCGTTCTCTCTTAACTCTGAGAGTTTACACTTTTCAGCTGTGTTGTCTGATCTGTATACTGTCTCAGCCGAAGTCAGACCTGTCTTCTTTATATATATCAAGAAATCTTACTTTTATAAGTGACTGTAATGGGTTATTCTACACCAACTCACTTGGGGCCTAGCAGGTAATGTCAAAGTTCTGTTTGATTCCTGCAACTATGCTAAGTTTGCAAACTACACTCAGAAGTGTAAAAATTGTTTTGTGTGTTTTCTTTATACTGGGCTTGTTATATTATAAAGAACAACCCTGACAGATAAGTTTATATAAAAATATATACCCTCCAATCAAGTTTAACCCAATCAAAAATTCAGCTCAGTCATTCTGTACATAGTTAAGTTCAGTATTTACAATGAGATTTAGAACCTGATGGGACAAACATTTTATTGGGAGAATAGTTTTCAAACTTCTGTGTGGTTGCAGCATGTATAAATGGAAGTATTTGCTATAATCTTTGCTGGGAATCTGTCAGGCCCTTAATGAGCTGACAAAGTTAACTCTCTAAATTGAATATTACTTATTCAATTTATTATTAATTTTAATAAATAAATGGTACATAAATACTCATAACTTCAGAAGAGACAGCATATATTAATTAACATACTTATAAAACTAATCTGCACGCTTCTCGTGTTTTTAAATATAAAATGTGCAATATTTATTTTTAACTGTGTTTTTCTATATGGATGAATTGTTGGTGGATGGAGACTAAACATTTATTTAATTACAATTTATATTTAATTTGTTTATTATGGCATTATTCAACATAGCTCAGAAAACTGATTTTAAAGTTCCCTTTAAAACATTACGTGGATATAAAATCCACACAAGTTTTCTGAGCTACTCCCCAACTGAAATGAACATTAATCAGATGGCCTGTACATATATGATTTTGTTTTTAATGGATTTGTTTGTTGTGTAGTTTTATTTTGGAGTTATCCCAGGTGCATATGACCCAAATGATTTGAAACCATGACACAACAAGGTCAAGTGCAGTGATAAAGCCCAAAATGACAAAAGACGGCTGTAGCTCGCAAACAATTGTTTTGTTTACTGGGTCTTAGAAAATTCTTAGCAAAGTATGATTTGGTGGCACAGATGACCTTTTTGGTATCTATGGTGAGCCCATTTCCCTTTCATTGTAATGAAATATTATTTCATTCTTTGTTAAGATACAGTCATTCAAAAACTGTAAAATGTGTAAAAGTGTTTTTGTTACTATTTTGCTTGTCATTTTCACAGTAGAATTTGGCAACTGTAAATGTAAGGCTAAAGGTTTTAACCAAAAGATGTACCTATAATGCATCACACATTTTCTAAATTGAAAAATGAATTGAAATGTCTCAATTTAGTCTTTTTATTTCACATGAATATAGTGTAGCAGACTTTAAATAGCTGGTTTACCATACATCAAGTTAGAATTTGGCAACTGTAGCCTGGCTCTAGACATCAGATACCTTCAAACTGATGGCCATTGTGCCTTGAGCAAGGTACCCTAACAACCATGACATTCGTGTTCCCCCAAAACCTTTCATCGTGCCCAATGAACCTTTCCCAACTCAAATGACATGTCTGCTGGTGAAACTCCTGTCAGTTTACCTCTAAACTGACACCCATCTCCTCTTTATTGAGGGCAGTTTCAACCACAGCAGTTAAACTGGTCCCTGCTCCCTTCATCGTGACTCATGCTGAGTGCGCTCTCATGTATTCATGGATCCATCCAAATGAGTGGCTGTTAGTGAGTGTTCCATTACTGGTTCTCACACATGGATGCATCTTTTAGACCGTAGAGAGCAAACCAGAAGATGAGGCTGGTACAGTTGAAACCAAGCCAGAAGATGAGGCTGTTACAGAGGAAACCAAGCGAGAAGATGAGGCTGGTATAGTGGCAACCAAATCAGAAGATGAGGCTGGTACAGTGGAAACCAAGCCAGAAGATGAGGCTGGTACTGTGGAGACTAAACCAGAAGATGAGGCTGGTGCAGTGGAGACTAAACCAGAAGATGAGGCTGGTAGAGTTGAGTCTAAACCAGAAGATGAGGCTGGTACAGTAGTGGTCAATTCAGCTGATGAAACCAGTAAGGATGGTGCAGCAAACAGTGTGCAAAAGGAGGTAGATATTCAGTAATGAATTTGTACTTTGGTACACACGTCTGTCAAGAACCAACTTGTTTGCATAAGTACTTTGGACTTAGGATAAAGACTGTCTGAACTTTTAATATGACTAATTATTTTAATTTATACAAAGATTTTGAATGAGAGCCTAAATATTTTGAATAAAACATTGACATTTTATTAATGGTTGCTGTAATTTGTTTTATATGTCTCCTCAGTTGGTCAAAACTAGCTTTAATTTGGGAATTATATTCCCACAAACGGGGTGCTGAGCTAATGTTTCCTAGATTAATATACAGTGTGCTCATTTTCTGTTGGCTGTTGTCTCCTTTCAGGAGAAGATGCCTATCCCCTCTGTTGTAATTGAGCCTGCCTCCAGCAATGAGGGTGATGATGACCGTGACGGTGACATCATATCTCCAATAGCAACCAGTGGAAATGGGGTGACACCAGACAGCCAGACAGCCAAAGACATCACCTCCTCTGGCATGCCTCCAGGCTTCATGTTCAAGGTCCATTTATAGCAACAGTGTACATATGATCAGTGTGACATGCTGAGACAAGCTCTATACTTTTACCTACAGCTCACCATGACTTCATGAGGCCGTCAACTGTTGTAACTCATTAAAGACCAGGTCTAATAAAAAATGCATTCTATAATCCATATTGAAGATGCAAGGTATTACATCGCTAGTGCTATAATTACACATTCAAAACTCAACTGAACACAGCTGGATGCTAGTCTGCTGACTTTATACAACACATTGCAATCATTTGAAGTATGATTTGATGGAATATACAAGGGACGTTCAAAAAGTGTCTGTTTTTTATATTTTTGTTGAAAATGGTGAGAGGTAGTAGCAATTGGTCGTGTCCAAGTGTGTCATGTGAGTTTGCTTCATCTGATTTCCACCATTTTGGACCACTCAAAAAAAAGCTTTAAGAGAAAGACTTTTGTGTGGTGATGATGTGAAAGCATTGGTGCATCATTGGGTATGGGCTTAACCAAAACCTTTTTTGCTGATGGCATTAAAAATTTGGTATGATGTTAGGAATCTGACATTACAAAGAAGGTAGACTATGTAAATAAGTGATGTGATTTAGAAATAAGTAGTTTTTAAAAAGTGCAGAAATGTTTGAATGTCCCTGGTATCATTTGTGTGAAGTTAGGGGTGTACTTCTTAAACTAGCACCTCTATATGCTCTCATGCATTAGCGCTAATCACACCTCTGTCTCCTCTTTGCAGGTTGAAACACTGCACGACTTTGACGCTGCAAACCCAGATGAGCTTGAGCTGAAGAGAGGAGACACAGTCCTTGTTATTCCAACAGAGCTGGTGGAAGATCAGGTATTGTATCTTGGGCCATTTACGCACATTAGAGAGCCCTAAGCATCTATATCTGCTGTTTCTCCAAAATATATTTAGCTATAACTGAAACATTGTGAGAAATGTAAATGCAATGACCTTCATGGCTGAAAAGGTAAAATCTGATATATTAATCTGAGGCTTTTAGCTTTCCAAATTTAATACAGCTTTTTTCACATGAGCTCCTAGATAAAAATATATATCTGTATTGTCACCTTAATGTGAACAGTCGGTCCAGAAATCTTTTTAAGTACACATATGCATATTGTTGTTGTCCTGTGTCAGCAGTAAGGCAGCAGAAGCTAAACTTGTAGTTTCCACTAGAAAATGCTACAAGAGGAATAATGAATTGGGACTCTCCCCATTATTCCACAATGGATTTTTGCAACTAAAGACTGTGCCACCTGTTGGTGTTGATTAGTAGGAGTGCGCATGGGCTTTCACAGTGCATGTTCTCCTATAAAAATGATTGTAAACATCAGATCTAATGCAGAAGATCAAAACTGACCAATAAGGCTTATAATTTGAACTCAGTCAGCACCAAACTTGTTTTCACTCTTGCAAAAAGTAGAATTCAAAAGTACTGTAAAAACTACTTGGTGGTTAAACGCAATCTCATACTTAAGCCTTTAACTAAAGTAATTTAGTCAGAGAAAACAAAAATTCTTGTTAAACATTATTTGAATTATATTGTACGTCACCATTACTGTGTCAGTTATTGGTATTTCTAAAACAGCAACAAGTCTTTTCTTATAATGTGTGATGAACAATCTTCAATACACAGTTGTTCCAGATACTCCAGGAGCCTAGGTCCTCTTTTGGAATTTCCTCTTCCAATCACCCCTCAGGTTTTCTGAATGGTTCAAATGCAGATGATTGTGGTAGAATTGTATTGCTCTCTGTAACTGTTGTTCCTGTTGCTTTGATGTCATTCTTTAGCTCTTTTTAAATGACAGCTGGCTTCTCTCTTACCTTCCTTTTCTTTAGTCTGAGAGAAATCTTGGTTCACCTGTTTAAGGATGTTGTTTACTTAATTATTCCCATTGCATATAATCAAACTTAGGTCTTTGCTAAGACGATATGGCTTTCTTCACTTCAGTGTTGTTTTAATAATGTTATGCTGTAGAACTTTAGCATATTCATTTACCTTTTTTTCAGTTTGATTGGGTGAGAGCACTTTTTGTTGCAGGATTCATTTGTAGGACAGGGTTAAAAAATGAAAGGTTGCAGTTTGGATTCAAATAAGAATCTATGATTGGATAATTAATTGATTGATCCGTTTTATCTTTTCGTTCCTTCATTGTAAAAAATAGGAACAGTTACATTTTATTTTTTGGAATTTTTAGGGTGCCATGTACAGGTCCTTCTCAAAAAATTAGCATATTGTGATAAAGTTCATTATTTTCTGCAATGTACTGATAAACATT